>JAVYIG010017814.1:0-24122 GCA_035222895.1 Strongylocentrotus droebachiensis | reverse complement strand
AGGTTGGCAATCTTGACATAGGGTACCTGTAGGTGATACAATCTAGCACACAAAATTAGCACCATTTCATTATTAACTATTCAATATTGCAAGCTACATTTGATTTTCTTAGTTAACCTTGCTAAATATTACTTTGGCATAATTTAGAAAGCAATAGACCACTTTGGAGATAGATCATGAAAAAATGACCCCAAATATATTGACAGATCTTTCAAACATGGAGTGGTTTGTAGAATATTTAGTTACTGCGAAACGGATGGAGGTGCTACCTGAATACATTTTGTTTGCCATCTTGAAAAGGAAACTTCCACCTGTGTATCATAGAATGTACTACATGTACATGTAGCTGTCAGTGCATAGATTACATATATTCCACAAACGTATCATGTATCCAGCATTCCTATTGATGGCTTTTAAAGTTTTATTTTTACAAATTTATTTTTACAAATGACCTTCCTCTGCCCATGCACAGATACCATCTACAAAGTGGCGTACCGTACTCCTCCAAATACCATGATATGGCCTTTCATTGGTACTATATTTTGCCCTTGTAACAATCAGTGTTGGACAGTTTAACAGTAAGGCATTATTTAAATGACTTCTTAGGTACACTCGATGTTGAAATTCTTATATATAAGGGCAAAAAACTTGCATCGAGTCTGACCTCAAAAAAATTATATTCCTAATCTTAAATGGATAAAAGGAACTCAGTAACCTTTTTTCCTTTGCTTTCTGTGTAGCTTTTTTCTTACCAAGCACACATAGGGACATGCGTATGTAATGTGTTATGCACTATACAAGAATAGTGTACAAAGTATTATCATTAGTAGTCCAAGGACTATCCCTAAGTCCCGAAGAGTCAGGGGTAATGTTGAGAAATACACTTGTCTAATCACCAAAAGTGTTGGTTCCAGTTTACCAGGGGTTTTCTGAAAAGCCTACAGCACATCTACGAAAAAATCTTGTCTCGATCCAACACTTACTAGATAATATCCATAAGAGTTTGTCTGAAAGCTAGCAGTTGACACGTCTTCATTGTCTGATTGTATGGGCATTTTTTCCAATTATGGAGATGTAAAAAGATTTCCATATCTCAAGGACAATCTTTGAAAAAATGTGATTATTAGAATTCAATTGAATTGCCCTGTCATGATTATTTGAGCATGTTTACACAAAAGTTTGTGTAACTTGACGTGATGCACCCGACCTTTCATTAATATGGGGGCATGTTTTCACGATAGTTCATGTAACCCGACAACCTGACCTGATACAAAGACCAGATGGAACCAAACAAGCCACAGACAGAACACCCATAGGGCTTTTCATCCGTGTGGCTTCTTATATGCCTTACAAGAAAGGAGTTACTGCTGAACCCTCTGTTACAAACCAATCATTTATGAGGCCTTTTTCCTATGTGGCTTTTCAAATGCAATAGCAGGCTCTTCTCATAGCGAAACCCCTTGTTACAAACGTTACATCATTAGGACTTTTCCAAATTAGTTTCTTTGGTGTGTATCATTTTATGTCTTAAAAGAGTTCTTCTTTGGGAAAATGCTTTGTTACAAATCAAACATACATGAGGCTTTTCTCCACTGTGAGTTGTCATATGCTTTGTATGGGTACTCTTTTCCCGAAAGCTTTTGTCACAGATGGAGCATGGAAAGGGTTTTTCTCCCGTATGGATCCTCATGTGTCGTTTGCAATAACTGTTACTAGTGAACCTTTTCTCACAAATGGAACAAATATATGGCTTTTCTCCTGTGTGAACTTTCTGATGTTCTGTCAGATACCACCGTTCAGAAAAGGTTTTGCTACATACGGAACACTCGAAGGGCCTTTCTCCTGTGTGGATTTTTATGTGCGTTGAAAGGTGATGGGTTTGGGAAAATGTTTTTTTACAAAACGAACACTCATAAGGCTTCTCTCCTGTGTGGACTTTCATGTGCCTTGAAAGGTGACCGCTGGTGGAAAGTGATTTTTGACAAAAAGAACACTTGTAAGGCTTTTCTCCTGTATAGGATCCTGTATGGGATCTTATGTGTCTTGAGAGCTCATCAACACGACTAAATCTCAAATCACAGACCATACAATGATGTGGTTTCTTGCTTGGGGCCTTTTCTCTTCCATGGATTTTCATGTGCCTAGACAACCTAGACTTGAAGTAAAAACCTTTGCTACAAACACGGCAGAGAAAGCGTTTTTCTTCAGTTAGGCTGCAGCTAGGATAATTTTGATCGCTTCCTGTTGCATGAAGCTGGGAAGACTGATTGATCATCTCATCATATTCCATCGTGATGTCTTCATTCCTATCTATATCCATTCCTCCAGGTTTATGAGATGACGTGGTAGCATCCAGTGTCTCTCTGTCAGCTGCTCGTTTTGAATGAAAATAAGGCACTTGGCTTGGTATGAGATAAGAATCATTCTCACTTGTACAACTCTCTCTTTCAGATGAATCGGATTGAGTTCCTAAGTAATCTTGTAATGGGAAATCCTCTGGAAGATGTCTTGCACCGTCACATGATCTATCACCTGACATTTCCTGAGTGTTTCTTTGATAGGAGCTCTGCAAACTTGAATCCCCACCTGAGCACAAAGAGCAGGATGAAATATGTATCTTTGATTTGAATGGAAGCTTCTCGAGTTAGCTATCTGTACATGCAGACAACTATAACAGGGTACTGGTGTTCTTTTTTTTTTTAAACAAAAGGAAGCATTTAACGTTAAAATGTAAACTTGATTTTGAAAACAATGGCGGCCTTTCATAAAAAAAGCGGTACCTGAGACATGTATGTAAACTGTGCTCCTATTACCTCAAGAAGGCTATTAAAGCCCCACTGCACTACTTACAGCTACTTGCGCCCTCTATATTCATGTAGCAAACAATGCCTAATCAGTGACCATTGGTCCCCCATAATCCTCTTTTCCGTATGTTAAGTGGGAGCTGATTTGATGAGATAACCACCTGTCAGTGACCTTGCAGGGTGGTCTAATCCCTCCTGTAAACAAGTACAGATGGGCATCAAACATTTCTGTGGAAACCTTTTTCAATACAGCCCTGTTTACAATTTTAGTAATAAGTATGCGAGGGGGCATTTTCTTGCATTTGTAGGAGTGGTGAGATTAACCACAGCATTGTTCACATTATTCTCTGAGATATGCAGAGAACCCTGGAGAATATGATTTATTTAGTATTCCCAACACCTGTGTTTTTCCTTAGTATTGCTCTAGTGCCAAAATAATTATGTTATCAATTGCCAGTTTTGGGGACCTTGAACTGGTCAAACCTTAAAGGAGAATGAAACCCTTCATTGTAACCTACGTCATTATATAGAGGACATGTAAACTCACATTTTCATACAACAATCAGGTTCGTAGGATATTCACTAAAGTTCCCAAAATAAGAAGATGGTTATCGTCGGCTATAAGTTCAGAAGGGAGCTGCCATTATGACGTATTTGCGCTGTACTCCGCCAGTACCACGGCCTTTACAGTGACCAATTTGCCAAAGTTGACTATGGGAGGATATATATGCGTGCAATTTGCAGGGCTTACATACAGGGACCAAGCCTCAAACTATTCTCATTTCCTGAATGGTATACACCGGTTCGAATGCAAATAGCTGCTGATCATCCATAATAATTAATAGTGATACACCACAAGTACAAAACAAACTTTGATTTCTATTTTTGTTTTTGATGATTGAAATAGATAACCTAGCTGGCTTTATCCCAGCTCAGCTGCCTTAAGGTGCTCAAAGCTTTCGTTGAAACTCCTACCAGGTACCCACTTACTACACCTAGGTGGAAAGTAGGAATGTCTTGCCAATTAAAAGACATTAATAACATGGGGGGGGGGGGGGGCTCAAGCCATATGATGATGATCCTCAGTTTGGTGAGACATGTTTGCCCATGACACCTCTACTCAAATTACATCTAGCTTTGTGTGAAAAGATGTCTTTTTCACCTCTTCATTGATTTGTGATATTTTAGAGGTTTTTGATGCACTACATGCCTACCGGTACCCTTTTTTTGTTTCACTGTCTTGTGTGTAACAAAGGGTTTACACAAAAGAGTGAAATAAAACCACATCTTTAACCGTCAACAACCATGGTAGCAGTGCACACGAGGACCCATACCAGAGAAAAGCTGTATGGGTGTTCAGTGTGTCACAAAAGCTTTCACCTAAGTAGTACATATGACCAACATAACCACACTGGTTAATGAATGTGAGAGTTTATTTTCTCCCCCATGTAGCAGGAGGAATGAAATTTGCCACAGTAAGGTGTGTATGATTATGAGAACTCCACAGAACTCTTGAAAGTCCCACTTTGGGGAATCAGTATTTCAACTTTTAGATATGAATTTTAGATAAGTTTACACTCTGAAGCACCTTTCCCACATGAAATGTAAAGTTGACATAAATTGATATCCACCTGATTTGTACAATAATACAGTGTACATGTAGCTATGAGAAACAATGTTCATTTTTCCCACTTGCCTCACTGAGCTTAGATAAGATACAGTTTTGTGATGCACTCTTAAGCTTATCTCCTACTTTGGTCATGACTTTAAAGTTTAAACCCATTGCCTGCAGGACCTGGGTGGATGAACCCATTGCCTGCAGGAACTGGGTGGATGAACCCATTGCCTACAGGAACCGGGTGGATGAACCCATTGCCTGCAGGACCTGGGTGGATGAACCCATTGCCTGCAGGAACTGGGTGGATGAACCCATTGCCTGCAGGAACTGGGTGGATGAACCCATTGCCTGCAGGAACCGGGTGGATCCTGTATAAAGTCTATGGGCATGAGAGAATTCAGTTATCAATTGTCAAGTGTGGGTTTTCATATGCTTCTTAACGGTACCTTTTTCCCGAAAGCTCTTGTCACAGACGGAGCATGTAAAGGGTTTTTCTCCAGTGTGAATTGTCAAATGATGAGTAAGAGAAGCATTGCGGGTAAAGGTTTTGCTACATACAGAACACTCAAATAAGGGCTTTTCACCTGTGTGCATTTTTATGTGACTTGACAGGTGATGGGTTTGGGAAAATGTTTTTTTACAAAAAGAACACTCGTAAGGCCTTTCTCCAGTGTGGGATCTTATGTGCCTTGAAAGGTGACCCCTGTGGGTAAATGATTTTTGACAAAAAGAACACTTGTAAGGCCTTTCTCCTGTATGGATTCTCAGGTGTTCCTTTAGAGGGTTAATGTACATAAATCTCTTGTTGCAAAACATACACCCATGGGGCTTTTCTCCACCATGGGTTGTCATGTGTCTAGACAAACTAATTCTGAGGGCAAATCCTTTGCTACAAACACAACAGAGAAAGGGTTTTTCTTTAGCTAGGCTGCAGCTAGGATCATTTTGATCACTTCCTGTTGCATGAAGCTGGGAAGACTGATTGATCATCTCATCATATTCCATCGTGATGTCTTCATTCCTATCTATATCCATTCCTCCAGGTTTATGAGATGACGTGGTAGCATCCAGTGTCTCTCTGTCAGCTGCTCGTTTTTCATGAAAATAAGGCACTTGGCTTGGTGTGAGATAAGAGTCATTCTCTCTTGTGCAACTCTCTCTTTCAGATGAATCGGATTGAGTTCCTAGATAATCTTGTAATGGGAAATCCTCTGGAAGATGTCTTGCACCGTCACATGATCTATCACCTGACATTTCCTGACTGTTTCTCATACTTTGATAGGAGCTCTGCAAACTTGAATCCCCACCTGAGCACAAAGAGCAGGATGAAATATGTATTTTTGATTTGAAATGGAAGCTTCTCAAGTAAGCTATCTGTACACTATGCAGACAACTATAACAGGGTATTGGTGTTCACTTTTTTTTTAAACAAAAGGAAACATTTAACGTTCAAATGTAAACTTGATTTTGAAAACAATGGCGCCCTTTCAGACATGTTTCTATCACAGCCACATACCTAAAATGCATGTATGTAAACTGTGCTCCTATATTACCTCAAGAAGGCTATTAAAGCCCCACTGCACTACATACAGCTACTTGCACCCTCTATATACATGTACATGTAACACACAATGCCTAATCCGTGACCATTGGTCCCCTATGATCCTCTTTTTTGTATGTTAAGTGAGAGCTGATGTGATGAGATAACCACCCGTCAGTGACCTTGCAGGGTGGTCTAATCCCTCCTGTAAACTATTACAGATGGGCTTTAAACATTTCTGTGGAAACCTTTTTCCATACAGCCCTGTTCACAAGTATAGTATTATGTATGCGAGGGGGCGATTTCTTGCCTTTGTAGGAGGAGCAATGAGATTAGCCACAGCAATGTTAACATTATTCTCTGAGAGACCTGGAAAACCCTTGAGAATATGATTCATTTAATATTCCCAACACCTGTTTTTTTCCTCAGTATTCCTCTTCTAGTGCCAAAAAAATTATGTTATCAATTGCCAGTTTTGGGGACCTTGAAGTTGTCAAACCTTAAAGGAAAATGAAACTCTTCATTCAGTTCATTGTAACCTACGTCATTATGTAGAGGACATTTAAACTCACATTTTCATACAACGATCAGGTTCGTAGGATATGTATACCGTATTCACTAAAGTTCCCAAAATAAGAAGATGGTTAGCCTCTGCTATAAGTTCAGAGGGGAGATGTTATTATGACGTATCTGTGCTGTACTCCGCCAGTACCACGGCCTTTACAGCGACCAATTTGCCAAAGTTGACTACGGGAGGATATGCGTGCAATTCGCAGGGCATACATACAGGGACCAAGCCTCAAGCTATTCTCATTTCCTGAAGGGTATACACCGGTTCGAATGCAAATAGCTGCTGACCATCCATAATAATTAGTAGTGATACACTACGAGTACAAAACAAACTTTGATTTCTATTTTTGTTTTTGATGATTGAAATAGATAACCTGGCTTTATCCCAGCTCAACTGCCTTGAGGTGCTCAAAGCTTTTGTTGAAACTCCTACCAGGTACCCACTTACTACACCTACATGTAGGTGGAAAGTAGGAATGTCTTGCCAGTTACAAGACATTAATAACATGGGGGGGGGGCTCAAGCCATGTGATCCTCAGTCTGGTGAGACATACCTGTTTTCCCATGACACCTCTACTCAAATTACATGTAGCTTTGTGTGAAAAAATGTCTTTTTCACCTCTTCATTGATTTGGGATATTTTAGAGGTTTTTGATGCACTGCCTACCGGTACCCTTTTTTCGTTTCACTGTTTTGTGTGTAACAAAGGGTTTACACAAAAGAGTGAAATAAAACCACACCTTTTACCATCAACAACCATGGTAGTGCACACGAGGACCCATACCAGAGAAATGCTGTATGGGTGTTCAGTGTGTCACAAAAGCTTTCGCCTAAGTAGTACATATGACAAACATTACCACACTGGTTAGTGAATGTGTGACTTTATTTTCTCCCCCATGTAGCAGGAGTGATGAAATTTGCCACAGTAAGGTGTGTATGATTATGAGAACTCCACAGAACTCTTGAAAGTCCCACGTTGGGGAATCAGTATTTCAACTTTTAGATATGAATTTTAGATAAGTTTACACTCTGAAGCCCCTTTAATTCCCAAATGAAATGTAAAGTTGACATAAATTGACATGCACCTGATTTGTACAATAATACAGTGTACATGTAGCTGTGAGAAACAATGTTCATTTTTCCCACTTGCCTTACTGAGCTTAGATGGGGATAGTTATGTGATGCACTCTTAAGCTTATCTCCTACTTTGGTCATGACCTTAAAGTTTAAACCCATTGACTGCAGAAACCGGGTGGATGAACCCATTGCCTACAGGAACCGGGTGGATCCTGTATTAAGTCTATGGGAATGAGAGAATTCAGTTATCAATTGTCAAGTGTGGGTTTTCATATGCTTCTTACGGGTACTTTTTTCCCTAAAGCTCTTGTCACAGATGGAGCATGTAAAGGGTTTTTCTCCAGTGTGAATTGTCATATGATAGGTAAGAGTAGTATTGCGGGTAAAGCTTTTGCTACATACAGAACACTCGAAGGGCTTTTCACCTGTGTGGGTTTTTATGTGACTTGACAGGTGATGGGTTTGGGAAAATGTTTTTTTACAAAAAGAACACTCGTAAGGCCTTTCTCCAGTGTGGGATCTTATGTGCGTTGAAAGGTGATGGGTTTGGGAAAATGTTTTTTTACATACGGAACACTCAAAGGGCCTTTCTCCTGTGTGGATTTTTATATGCCTTGAAAAGTGAGAGTTTCGGGAAAACGTTTTTGAACAAAAAGAACACTTGTAAGGCTTTTCTCCTGTATGGGTTCTCATATGCACACCCAGACTAGAGCTATGGCTATATTTCTTATCACAAAGCTTACACTGATATGACTTTTCTCCTGTATGGGTTCTCATATGCACAACCAGACTAGAGCTATGGCTATATTTCTTATCACAAAGCTTACACTGATATGGCTCTTCGCCTGTATGGGTTCTCATATGCACACCCAGATTAGAGCTATGGTTATATTTCTTATCACAAAGCTTACACTGATATGGCTCTTCGCCTGTATGGGTTCTCATATGCACACCCAGATTAGAGCTATGGTTATATTTCTTATCACAAAGCTTACACTGATATGGCTTTTTGCCTCTATGGGTTCTCATGTGCTCTTGGAGACCATTACTCTGGCTATATTTCTTATTACAAAATTTACACTCGTATCTGTTTTTCCCTGTATGATCTGTCATATGTTGTGCGAGATTACGACTTGCACGAAAGCCTTTGTCGCAAACTGTACACCGATAAGGCGTTTCTCCTGTATGGATTCTCAGGTGTTCCTTTAGACTGTTAATGTACATAAATCTCTTGCTGCAAAGCATACACTCATGGGGCTTTTCTCCTTCATGGGTTCTCATGTGTCTAGACAAACTAATCCTGAGGGCAAATCCTTTGCTACAAACACAACAGAGAAAGGGGTTTTCTTTAGCTAGGCTGCAGCTAGGATCATTTTGATTGCTTCCTGTTGCATGAAGCTGGGAAGACTGATTGATCATCTCATCATATTCCATCGTGATGTCTGCATTCCTGGCTGCATTCCTATCTACATGTATATCCATTCCTCCAGGTTCATGAGATGACGTGGTAGCATAAAGTGTCTCCTTGTCAGCTGCACGTTTTTCATGAAAATAAGGCACTTGGCTTGGTATGAGACAAGAGTCATACTCACTTGGGAAACTCTCTCTTTCAGATGAATCGGATTGAGTTCCTAAGTAATCTTGTAATGGGAAATCCTCTGGAAGACTCGGACCTCTTGCACCGTCACATGATCTATCACCTGACATTTCCTGACTGTTTCTCATACTTTGATAGGAGCTCTGCAAACTTGAATCCCCACCTGAGCACAAAGAGCGGGATGAAATATCTAACTTTGATTTAAAATGGAAGCTCCTCAAGAAAGCTATCTGTACATGCAGACAACTACAACATGGTACTGGTGTTCCCCTTTTTTTTTAATTCAAAAGTATACATTCAAATGTAAACATTGAAAACAATTTCACCAAAAAAAGAGTACAAGTGGGGCGGGGTAAAAAGAATGCAAGTACATGTAGCAACATACATTAATGTATCCCCTTTCATCCCTATGCATTTAATCACTGATATTGAGATACAGAAATGTAAAGTGCACTCAGATTATTTTGTTTCATCTTTCTTTTAATACCAAGGTGGTCTGAATGGTCGTTGATACAAACCTTGTTTGCTATATGATTGTGATGTTGCCTGCAGAGCGGTCCCATCATTATCATCATCATCATCTGCACTGTCACTATCCACAGGTTCTTCCTTTATAAAGCATGTGAAAGTCTGGTGGTCAGCTTCTTTTGATTGTTGGGCCTCCATCTCCTTAGCATCATCATCCTCAGTCCAACCATCTTCTGAATCTGCTTCCTGCACAGAATCAGTATGAAATCGTCTCTGGACTTCTTCTCCTTGCTGACCTTCTTTCAAGTGGTCTTCCTTAACCTGAGACTTCTCAGTTCTTTCTGATGACTGTTGCTCTTCCGATACCTCTTTGGCATCATTCTCTGTCCAGTCATCTTCCGAGTCTTCTTCCTTCACGATGTAGGTCTTGTATGGTTCCTCTGATGACTGAGGTTCCTCTTTGATCTCACTCTTGATCACTTCCAGACTGGTCTTCTTGTCTTCCATGATTCTGTGAAAAAGGGTAAAAATACATTAAAAAAGAAAAAAGAATTTGCCACGGTCCATCACACATCAAGTTAAATCCTGACTGTATGATGCGTTTAAGGGTCTTTTTTTGTGGATTTTCTTCGTCGAAATTGAGCTCCTTGTTGAAATTCTTGCAGCAGTATTTTATATTGTGCGCATGAAAGAAGACGACGTCATCCATTGACAGTAACAGAATACGGCTGAGAATTTCAACACGTACCGTAATTAACGTTGTATTAACCACACTTTTTTCCCGCCGAAAAAGATTCAGAGTCGGGGGTGCGTCTTATACACAGTACACAAAAAAAGTTTCAATTCATGCCCCTCCACCTGGCGCTATGCCTGGCAATGTCTCCCAGCTCAGTAATCGGTGTGTTGACTCACCACTCGGAAACTAAAACAACACTCAAATTCGTCTGTCATCTTGGTTTGAAAGTAATCTTTCTGATAGATCTCAATATGTAGTTTATAATAATAATTGCTCCAATTTTTCTTGTATTACACGGCATACCACAAGGTAACTTCTATCCTAGGTCCTCTACTGTTTTTTAATTTACATTAATGATCTTACACATTCAGCTGCACCTCGCAGTTAAATGAAAGGCCTGCCTGCGTGGGTTTTTTAACACGGACCTAGCTTTTTTTTCTTTCCTTTTTTTTAGGGCGAAAAAGAGGGATGCGTTTAATACACGAGGGCGGTTTATACACCCTTAATGACGGTAGCTCAATTTTGACGATGAAAATCCGGAAAGAGACCCTTAAAGGGACTTGGTAACAGTGGACTTGAGATAGTGGTGCTAAGGCAGTGATTTCAATGCTAGATGTACAATCAAAGATAATCTGAAAATTTGAGTGAAAACGGTCCATTATTCATGGTACAAATTGAGAAAAACTGATCTGATCAATTCCTTAATTTTCCCAACTATAATATTACAATTTAATTACATTTTAGGTGAATGGAAATCGTCACAAAGCAATAAAATGGCTCTACATTCCATTCCAGACATCAAGTGATGACAGATTTTGTATAGCCTGTTTTATATATCTTTTTTCATGGAACGGTTTGGAAAATTCAAAAATGGTTGGGAGAATTTACTGTTAATCACTGTTAGAGCGTGTCATACATCGACTCCTTCATGTCAGAGGGTTAGTACAGTAGAAGGAATATAGTAAGTAACATTTTATACAAAATTTAAGCAATTTTTTCATCAACCTTTAACAATGTTACCAAGTCACTTTAAAGATGTCCATTTTGCAGCTGACATCAAATTCTGAAGAATATGTCATGTTTGTCCTATCTGTGAAATTTAAACGTTAGCAGTGTCCTCGTATTCAAATTATGCAAGGAAACCTGTTTACTTGCTAGACTTGTCAGACACTATTGAGTGACCGACTGGCTTCTTTTTCTTCTTTGGTAATAAAATGAGCTGTAAAGGGTACATGACCATTTTGTCTACATCATAACCCACTTCTTGTAATGGCCAAAATTAAACTGACTATTTGTAACAATTTTTTCAGCATCCTTAAAAGGTTAATTATTAGTTTAAGTCTTATGTACCGGTAACTATTTTTTAAGTTTGAACAATTCTCATTTTAATATTTAAGGTACAAACTGGAAATTTATTCAAAAATGTTTTTTAATTTTATGTGTAGATCTAGATCTATGCAAATGTCATGTGTGCGTCAGTTATGTGTGAAGTGCGTCACCCGTTTATTTAAAGCATGACATGTCAACATCTGTGGTGTACGTGACTTGCCATTGAACTTATTACTTAGTTAACTTGCGCGTTAAGTAGGCAATCTCTCACTTAAATTTGAAGCCACTTGAGCGGATCGGCCAATGAGAGCGAGTATAATTAAACTCACTGTACAGCGCTCAATGCGCAAAGTTCTTTGTGAGACACGTGGTGATCGAATCTGCACCTATTTGTAGCAGCGAGGTGAATGATGAATCTGCATCTGCACCCCATTTTTCTTGGAGAAGGGTGACTAATTAGCTGCACCTTATAAATTATTTGTAAGAGTGAATCTCGACCTTATTTTTTATGATCGAAGCAAGGTGAATTAGACTCTAGGCTAGATCTAGATCTAGATGTGAATATTTGTGTCGGAGCTAGCTAGACCAAAAAAAGTGAATAAGAGTGAAGTCTTGAGGGGGTATGGGAGTCAATGCTAATGCGTATTGACCTCTAGCTCTGCACTGTGTAATAATAGGCAGCATTTGAATACATGAATAGTCAATACACTCACAACACACAAATGCACAAAATCATGCCGATGAAATCATGCCGATGCGGCTGATCGTCAAGTTTGACAGTAGGCCTACACTCACACTCACACTCACACTCACACTCAGTCACAATTTGAATTTTTAAATTATATTCTTTTTTATGATTGAAGCAAGGTGAATTAGACTCTAGGCTAGATCTAGATGTGAATATTTGTGTCAGAGCTAGCTAGACCAAAAAAAGTGAATAAGAGTGAAGACTTGAGGGGGTCAGCAGGGAGTCAATGCTAATGCGTATTGACCTCTAGCTCTGCACTGTGTAATAATAGGCAGCATTTGAATACATGAATAGTCAATACACTCACAACACACAAATGCACAAAATCATGCCCATGAAATGAAATCATGCCGATGCGGCTGATTAATTGTCAAGTTTGACAGTAGACTCTAGGCCTACACTCACACTCACACTCAGTCACAATTTGAATTTTTAAATTATATTCTTTTTTATGATCGAAGCAAGGTGAATTAGACTCTAGGCTAGATCTAGATGTGAATATTTGTGTCGGAGCTAGCTAGACCAAAAAAAGTGAATAAGAGTGAAGTCTTGAGGGGGTATGGGAGTCAATGCTAATGCGTATTGACCTCTAGCTCTGCACTGTGTAATAATAGGCAGCATTTGAATACATGAATAGTCAATACACTCACAACACACAAATGCACAAAATCATGCCGATGCGGCTGATCGTCAAGTTTGACAGTAGGCCTACACTCACACTCACACTCACACTCAGTCACAATTTGAATTTTTAAATTATATTCTTTCTAACAACATCAGTAAGTTTGAAAAAAATTGTATTTTACTGCTAGATAGAGAGAGAGAGAGAGACTAGACCTAACTGTTAGACCTCTAGATAGATAGGATAGCTTGCTTCACCGATAATGGTAAAGTCGAAACAAAGACAAAAGCAAAGCGGCAGGCAAAGAATCTTGTCAAATGGACAACAAATAATGCGAACAAAACTTACATTGTGGACACATGAAAGTCGACAGCATGCAGCATCACAAGATGACAGATGAGGCCTTCTCAATCTCAGCAGAGATCGAGACTAAATTTCTAAAACATAAATCTGTCTGCTTTTTCCAAATGCACGGATCAGCCATCAGCCGAAGGACTTGTACAACTCGCCTAAAACAAACTCACAATAGGGATCGGATTTACACGGCAGTTTACTTTTATCATTTGAGTATCGAGCTAGTACTTTATTTACGGAGTCTTCCTTTTCAGGAGTTACACGAGGCAAGGGGTGTCGATTTGTATCCGTGGTTGGGGGGGGGGGGGGGGAGGGGGGGGGGTGATAGATGCCAAAATATTTTCGGCAATGGATCAAAGCAACCATGAGGTATAGAAGCGTGTGGCAGGTTGCACCCCTCCCTTTCAATTTTTAGTTAACTTTTTCAAATCACCCTCAATAAAGATAACATTTCAGAGAATATCGGAGTGGTAATAAAATTAATAACATGCTAAATGTTAGTCCCGACTCTTGCCTGCGGTGTAGGCTTACCAGACTGATCTATTTTTAAACGAAATTTAGACATTACCCAAACAAATTCCAATGGTGAGGGATATCAACTTGTGAAAGTATTATGTTACCCTTACAAAAAAGTTGTATAGAATTCTATAGAACGCTTTATAGAGTTCTATAGAACTCTATAGAACTCTATAACATTCCAGATTCTCTATAGAACTTTTAAGAATTCTCTATAGAAAGCGGTTTCCTCTATAGAATTCTATAGAATAAGTTTTCTATAGATTTAAATTTCTATAGAAAAGTTAATTCTCTATAGAATTTTTAAGGTTGTCTATAGAAATCAGTTTCCTCTATAGAATTCTATAGAATAAGTTTTCTATAGATTTAAATTTCTATAGAAAAGTTAATTCTCTATAGAATATTTTAGGTTGTCTATAGAAATCAGTTTCCTCTATAGAATTCTATAGAATAAGTTTTCTATAGATTGAAATTTCTATAGAAAAGTTAATTCTCTATAGAATTGTTAAGGTTGTCTATAGAAATGAGTTTCCTCTATAGAATTCTATAGAATAAGTTTTCTATGGATTTAAATTTCTATAGAAAATTTAATATAAAAAATGGCATCCCCACTTCTCTATAGAATTGTTAAGGATGTCTATAGAAATCAGTTTTCTCTATAGAATTCTATAGAATAAGTTTCCTATAGATCTAAATTTCTATAGAATTCTATAGAATTTTTTTCTATATGAAGATATGTATCTCATGCATATTCATGATAATTTGCATGTTTTCACAGAAAATGTAATTTTCATGATCTGTCAAGCAAATGTGACAATTAACATCAATTTTGTGATTTATATTTTCTTAGACAATTATTGACAAATATAATATATATGTACGATTTTTTTAAACATGTAACTTAAGACGTAAAATAGATATATTAATATATGTAATTTACTAACCAGTAAAAACATGTATAATTTTGTATATATGTATGTAAGATCTCCGCACTACTTAATTAACAATATATACTCAACTGTATTTTGCTTCAAATGATCTTTGTGATGGAGCAATTGCAGGAGTCTATATAAATATGGTTTAGTCGGTGGCCAGATGTCATGCAATATTGATTATTGATTACTGGTCGCTACTGAATAATAAACTGGTTTTCAACTGGTAAATAATGGTCTATAGAATTATTTACAAAAAAACTTCTATAGAATTCTATAAAAAATATCTATAGAATTTCTATAGGCCATTCTATAGAATGTTTTATAGAGATTCTATAGATGTCCGTTATAGATTTCTATAGAATTTGTATAGAAAAGTGGCCCACTTTTCTATAGAATCTCTATAAAACATTTCTATAGAATTGCTATAGAATAAAATGGTCTATAGAATTCTTTATAAACAAATTCTATAGAATTCTATAAAACAAATTCTATAGAATTTCTAAAGGCCATTCTATAGAATGTGTTATAGAGATTCTATAGAGGTCCGTTATAGATTTCTATAGAATTCTTATAGAAAAGTGGCCCACTTTTCTATAGAATTTCTATAAAACATTTCTATAGAATTGCGTATAGAAATTCTATAGAATTTTTTTTATAGAATTCTATAGAACTTTTTTGTAAGGGTACCAGTGGGCAAATGCATTAATAAGCAACCAGGAAAGGTTCCGATGTAGACAGAAAATTCTTTATTTCCTGGTGATAGAAACATACATTTTATTATTGATGTCTCCAAACAATTAAGTTCACACGGTGAAACTACCATTTCAATATAACGTGTAAGGAGATCTGATTCATAGTAAATGAAAAACATATTGCTTTTGGTTCTTCATCGCCTCTTCCTTCTTTAATTAAACCAACTCAATTCTCTCTGCGGGAAACTCAATTCAATGAAACAGAATGGCACTGATGCAAAATTTGGTTCTCAAACTTGGACAGAAAATGTCCACTCCTGATCTAATACAAACTGTCTGTTTCTAAAAGAGTATAAAACTTACGTTCCAACTACCTAACAACAAACTTCCATTATCTCCTAGCCTTACTTACCATACCAGATACGCTCTAAAATATAAGCATATCCCCTGACCAATTAAAGCACTATTTTTTCTTCTTCAAAAACTATAACCAATGTCTTAGAAGGTGCATTATTGGAAGGCTGTTATAAACAAAAACTTCAAACTTTACCTTCAAAAACACCTTAACTATCTTATGCCTGTTACGTGTGAATACAATACATAGGCCCACATTAGCTTTTCAATACTATAAACAAAAATAAGTTGTGACATAATAATCTTTATCCAAAATATCGAACTGCATGGAGTATTCTGTAATTGTATTGCTTGTTTATGTACATACAAAGAGCTTATTTTCAAGAGGCACTATATGTGTGTAACTTTGATTTGATTTAGTATTTCAGTTCAATGTAACTTAAATACAAAAGTAAAATGATACTATTTCAACAACAAAAAATAATAATAATTAGAAGAACTTGATAGGATATGACCAATCAGGAAAGCTGAAAAAGCATAATTGGGGTCCTATTTTTACAACACGGAATAGGACTATATAGGCCTATTAATTATTTCTTCTTCAAAGGTATAAAATGATCACATTTATTAGAGTATAAGCACAAACAAGAATACACTAAAATAACTATATTATACAGGTCGAAATTCCAATAGGATCCAATAGCCTCGGACCATCAGAAACCTTTGCTATCAGTGGTGTCTATTGGTATCAATAGGGAAGTAAAATATTGGACCCACAGAAACCAATAGAAAATATATTTATTGGGCCAACAGGCCCACCCACAGAAAAATGCTGATGGACCAACAGAAAGCTTCTATTGGACCAACATCCACCCACATCTTCTATGGGTTTTTGTTGGTCCATCAGCATTTTTACACTATGAACATTTCGTACCTGAAATACCCTTGCAATACTCGTCGAAAAAGGCTGACCTCCTTGGTAGTTTCCTGTGAGTTCAGGATTACAAAGTCTTACAAAACTTGTGTAATTTAGTTGAAAAAATGTTGACAAAAACCGACCATCAGATTTGGGAGGAGTTTGGTTGCTAAGGACAGTCATAAACGAAACTTACAAAATATTCAACCTTTATTTCTACAGCTTTCATTCTTACGATCGCCATTACCTGTCAAGTCGTAAACCCATCAAAGGGATGAAGCAAGGGTGAAAATTGGATCAAGACTGTTCGAGTTTGTGTATTTGCCCGTTAGACCTTGGAGCCCTGGCTCGATAGGCAAACCGTAAATAGTCGTTAGCAGCATAGCTGAAGGAGCTTCCACACTAAAATAAGCTTCAGCAGCTTAGTTGGTATAGGCCTACATAGATAGAATATAGTGAATGCTGCACATCACCCTGTAGTAAATAGTCATTTTGTGAGTAGATAATATTAATATAGGTTCTGTTGTTATACGTTTCACTGACGATATAATCGGGTGAAAAACAATTGAGGTACTCTAGACTTTAAAAAAGTATTTATTAATATATTTTCAGGGGATATACAGTATGCTCCCTAATTTTGATGAAAATTCGTTTTAGAAGCTTCTTAACAGGGTAAAAAATACTTATATTTCTAAGGTAGCTCTTAAAGAAAACCATGTGGACAAAATGGCTTTAGTAATAAATAAAAAAAAGTAGCTATTTCGGTAGACAATACATACAATTAACCTACTAATAAGGCGAGGGTAGTCATGGTCTATTAGTCTAGGGAGTGCCTCCCTTATTGCGCAGATAATATGGAAATGTTTGCACATCCAAATTGTGTGTATTAATCTAGGCCTACTTACAAAGTTGATTTAAACAATGTATAAACAAATCAATCATGAATTTAAAAAAAATTGGATTATGCCAGATGATCAGAAACGAGTAAGAGACAACAAGTGGAACCAGAGGAATTTTCAGAAAATGGGCAGAAATGGAGAGAAAATGAGGAAAATAAGAAATGTCAAAGGCGAAAACGACTGTCATGCCGAAAAAGAAGATCAATGAAAAATATATTCTTTATAATTATAAACCTGTTGAAAGGCTTTACTCTATTAAGCTTCACAAGCTAAAATGCCGGAAGACACTAAGGAAAAACTCATTCAGCCAGAGAATAATCAATGTGTGGAATGGTCTTCCAGGCGATGTTGTGGAGAGTACCACTATCAATCGTTTCAAATCTGGGCTTGAGAAATGGTGGAAAGATGCCCCAGATAAATATGATGACAACCCCAACCAAAACGAAACCATGGATAGGAACAATAGTCTAAAGACTGAATAATCCTGGATCAAGTGAGTTACAAGTGAGTTAATTGTATGCCATTATTTTGACTTATGTGATTGATCAATGTAAATATTACCATAAATGTAGAGGTTTGAGGGGAAGGAAAACAGCAAATAGAATTAAAGAAGAACATGTTTTTTAAAAACGAAGACGATGAACAAGGAAATGAAAACAATTTAAGGGATTAAGTACAATTTTAGATTTTAGTATTTTAGAATAATTATTATTATAACATATATACGAATTATAATATTATTTTGCCAATGATTATTCTTCTTTTTTTAAAGAAAAATATAAACAAGAAGAAGGTAGAGCTTGTCATTATTTTTTCATGCAGTCAAAAAGAAGTGGTTTAGCCATGCGTTTGATAATTTGGAAACTTCTATGATAATTTTGAATTGTTGACAACAGACCATCGCGTATCACACCCCCACAGTCGGCAGGTCTACATCGCGACGAGGAGCTGCTTTGCCCACAAATACTGCAAACGAAAGGGAAACACTAGAACGTGCCGACAATTTTGGTAACCTCTTTTTGGCACACAAGAAATATCATCAACAATTATTACAAATAAAAAAACTTGTAACGTTGTATTTAAATGTAGTAGCCCTCATTTGGACACCCTATAGAATTTCGATGAAATTCCATGGATAAGCTCTGAGGTGTGATGGTAACCCTCTCCAGAATCTTAGAGCAAACGGACCTTTAGTTTTGAAATGAAAAGTGAAAAAGATTTGTTTTTCTCTTTTCTTTGAAGTGAGCAGTTATTGGCTCGTGGAGGGTTAGTTATTAAACTTCAAAGAAAATGAAAGAAATATAGTCATTTCTCATTAGAAAACTACTGTTCAGTTTGCTCTAAAATTTGAAAGGGTTATAATCATGCCTAAGAGCTTCTACACATGGAAATTCATCAAAGTGAGATGGGTGCGCAAAATGAGGGATACTACCTTTAATGATATCTTCGGTATCTCAAGGAGACCGAAATCATTGTTCTATTTGTATTCAGTCTTAGAATGAACTGCTACAGTACGGATAGTAATATCTGCCCCAAACTCGAAATAGCGGCAGTTTTCCATCGAGCTGAAGATTTCGGGTACGAGACGCACATCATTTTTATGCCGCAATTTTACAATTATGATCCACCTCGCAGCATTATATCAAGATAGTGGTCGTCAAATATGTTGATGTCATGATTGTTTGTAAATGTTTTCAAATGTTATTAGTTTTGGGGAATCGATGAAATTTGTTCTTTGAGCGCGAATATGTGGAAAAATTGAGGAACCCACAAGAGCGATTTTTGAATATTTCCCTTTTTTTTTCGCTCCCTTTATTTGGTTTACGGTAGCAATTCTGTCGAGTTGAGGAGCGAATCGCTCGTCGCCCCCGTGTATTTTTTACCCTGGCACTTCGGCATGATAACCTTTTTCAACGGATCATTAATTTGGAGAAGAGCAGTGAATATATTTATTCTATTTTTCTTAAAGTCTGATTAGTAATCCGGATCGACAATCATTGTACACTCTATTTACTTCTCATTTCAAAATTACTGGTCCACGCGCTCTAAATTAAAAAGAGGGTATGCACATGTCTGAGAGGGCCACTACTTTTAAAGTTATTGGATAGTTTGGGAAATTCTGGAGGTGGTGTCGGCCTCCATGATTTTGTTAAATCGGGAGGATGAACTTTATTGTGGTTGAAGTTCAACCTCTCTTGTCGAATGATCATCAATATTTATTGAACACCATAATTCGATAAATCTGTGCCTGATTTTCCGCGGTATGTCGTTTCTAGTTTCTAGCCAATTTAATTTGCCTTTACGTCTCTGATTGCTGGAGAGACTGGACTGAGTTAATAATCAGTGATTCACCTTCTCGAGAAAAACAAGGTAGTGCTTGCACGAGTTTAAAAATAATAGCCCTAATTTGCGCACCCTCCCCAATGTCGATAAAATTCTATGCGTAGGAGCTCTTAGGCATGATAATAAACGGACCAGTAGTTTTCAAATGATGAATGAAAAGAATCTTTTTTTTTCTTTGAATTGAACATATTTATGTTTCGTGGAGGGTTAGTTATCAATCTACCTTTAAAAGCGTCCCCAAAATTTGATGGCAAAATTTAACCAAAATGTTTAATGTTATGAAAGAGGATGATATAAAAACCAAATGTTTCTGAAGACGAATATCAATAAACGTATACAAAATGTGGGTTTTCTGCCATCAATGTTCGTCTTCAAACACATTCGTTGTTAAAATAATTGCAGGTGTGTGTGTTGAAAGACATTCTCTTCGCATCATTAAACAATTTAAGGAAAATTTGGCCATTACATTTCTGGAAAATGTTGGGCTCCCAGCAGTTAAAACTTCACCCACAGTTTTTGTTACACGAGTTTGAAGAAAATCAAAGCTTCATTGAAACTAGCTGAGATGACACTACTTTGTAATTAGCATGATTGTTGAAGGGCGGCCCATCCTACTGCTTACAATATTCCAGAGCTACTGATATCGATGGCAACACATACGCCTGAACCACCAAAATGTATCCGATGCCATAAACATTTACCGCGATCAGCATGAACAGGTAGATTCGTTTTGAGCTTTCGACACACAAATTAACCAGCTAGGATATGAATCTACATGTACTGCTTATTGGGCACGGACACTACCATCAGGCCACCACTGGTTGTCAATTTGTTGCTGTGGCTAACCCACTTGGATCATACTACAATATAATATTGAAAATTCACTGTTGCATTCGGCTACCTTATTGGCTACGCCTAACATTATCAACCTTCGGCTACTCCAGTCAAAACATTGGGCTGAGACATTTATGACCTCAGTACCAGCTGCCACCTGCAAATATATCGTACTGAACAATAACTAGGTCAACCTGGGTCTGGCCTTTATCAGAGTCGTCATGTGCACAACAGTTTGGTCACATTCCAATTTTGGATGTAAAAAGAATAAGGTATGCTCACATCGAAAAATTAAACTGGGACATGTGCATGTCACAGTTGATCTAAACTAATTTTCCTTGTGAATAGGTTACAACCTGGAGAACAAAAAAAAAAAAAAAAAACATGTGATGAGCTGAATAAAGAATGTCAAGAACATATACACTTATGAACAGGCCGGCATGATCTTGCCAAGGTCTTCAATTCCAGCGAAATTTTCTTGAAACAGTCTACATTTTGTCGCGGACAAACTGACTTATTCTTATCTTATGGCAAATTTTACAGATTGAAGATAATTTTAAGATTAATGTTCGACTGTTCGTATACTACATGGGCCTATGACGACGGTCGTGTGCCTTATTAGTCTGACAGTTTTTTTACGGTCATAATTCAATGCAACACGACGAAAAACTATCTTAATTTTGACTCGGTGGAAGGCAGCAGTCAGAAGACCCGACCACTGACTGGATTATGTTTCATACCGTTGCACTATCTATTGATTTTACTTTCTCTCTTTCTAAAGAATAGTTAAACCAAAACTCGAAATCATCAATATTAAATGTACTAAGTACTAATAAAAGATATTAATTAAGCTTGCTTCCATAATTTGTTTATAAATATTGCAGTGCATGCATCTATGTGATGTTTCTTTTAAGGGTCTGGGCAAAGAGATACCAGCTATCCTCCTAGTCTGCAAGCACAAACCCTGGTCAGTCGTAAAAGTGAGTCTGCACTATAAGACTACCATCACAACCAGTAGGTAGCTGGGCTAGACTTCTCTCAAGGCACAATGATTTGTTGATAAAGTGTCAAATTAGGGTCTGTGCCTGCAGTAGGTAGCTGGGCTAGACTTCTCTCAAGGCACAATGATTTGTTGATAAAGTGTCAAATTAGGGTCTGTGCCTGCAGACTACTATCCTCCTTGGTCCGGGCAAACAACTGTATAATGCCTCGAACCGCGAATTCCTCCTAACATTTGGTTGTCCTCGATTGCTTACTGGAGAAGGGGCGGGCGGGCGGATTTTTTTTGTTTGTTTTAATTTCATTTTGGGGGGTCTTTTTTTGATTTTTTTTTCTTCCCATATTTTTTAAAATTTTGTTTAAATAAATAAAAAAAAATCCATACAAAAAACAAAAATTCCTTGGGATGTCAAGCATTTAAACAAACGATGTCAATGAAACACTTATAATGGTAAAGATTATTTTAATGTACAATGAATGTCAAGACCAACACAGAAAGTATTTTTGGCTTTGAAATACAGCACCTTTTAATCCCACTGTACTACTTATAGCTACTTGCGCCCTCTATATAGCAAACAATGCCTAATCGGTGACCATTAGTCCCCCATGATCCTCTTTATCTTATGTTAACTGAGAACTGATTTGATGAGATAACCACCTGTCCAGTGACCTTGCAGGGTGGTCTAATTCCTCCTGTAAACTAGTACAGATGGGCTTCAGAATGAGTTTAAAAATGCTCAGAACCCGATTTGAATGAACGGCATTTTGACATGGTATTAAAATAAAAATGGCAAGTTTAATAAATACAGAATTGCGAACTGAAAAGATCAAACTGGCAACGGGACGGATTTTGATCCTTGCAAATAATACGAGCGGCCCGAAAATGACGAGCGGGCGGTCGAGGACAACCAAATGATTTTTTTTTTTTTTTGCCTAATGGACAGACAAGGTCACGCGCTAGCTGAGAGGTAAATATTACCAAATTATTATTGTTTTTATGACTTTTGTAAAGAATTTTGCTAATCTTGCTTGAAATATGATTAAAATGAAAATTTAAGCTGAAACAAACTTCGAACGCAAGGAATCGACCAAGGTAATACAAAGTTTTGGTATGGGGTCATGAATTTGGTTCAAATGAACATATTGGAAGCATGTACGATCCTACAATATTCAGTGATCGTTGTCGTGGTCGAAATCGACTCTAAAGTTATGAAATTGTAAATAATAAACACTTTGTGTTGAATAGCTCCCTCTCAAGGTCAAGATATTAATTAAGCTATAAAACAATGTTTATTGACTAAAATCGACCGATTAGCTATTCTCGTTCGGAAATGATATACCTCAACTACATACTCTGAGATTTTCATGGTCGCAGCTACCATCGTACGGCCGTAGGAGCTATTTGAAATTTATCAAAATTTACCGGGAGCACCGGTAAATCTTTATATTCAATTTTTCTCGAAAGCAGAAGTGTTTTAGGGGCTAAAATTTCTGGTGTTTTTAATTCATCCACAGGGGCATCCAAATATATCAAAATTGTAAAGAATCACTATCCACCCATTTTCAAAATTTCCCAAACTCAGTTTTCTGCATGGGGAAAATAGTCTCATGTCAAGACGTCGATTACTATGACCTAAAGAAAATGAGTACAACCAACCTTACCAAACATTGTCATTCACTTGCGTTGTACAGAATAAAACAAGCCAACCACCTTACAGTATTATACGAATGCATTCATTTTCAAATTTTATAACGTATTTTCAGCCATACACTAATACCATAAAGTTGGAATAATTTCGTTACACTGACCAAAGTTTAAGAAAATTGAAAAAAACATAAACCACAGTTTGTAAAGATTATTGTGGTTTGATTGTCATTATGAGGAAATTGATCATTAAAGTTTTGAGAAAAACAATAAGTGTTATCGAAGACTTTATGAACAGAACAACAGCGTATATCGCATGCTCATTATTTACAAACCGGAAATAATAAACGAGAAGCTCAAAAGAAAAGAAAATTTAATAAATGCATAAGGAAATATAGAAAAAGAAGATGAATCAAATGACAAGGCAATAAAACAGAAAAAATGGAAAGAGAAAGAAGGAGAAACAAATAAATATATTAGGAAAGAAAGTAGATGAAAGAAGGATAAACTCAGAAATACATCAGAA
>JAVYIG010017813.1:0-24129 GCA_035222895.1 Strongylocentrotus droebachiensis | reverse complement strand
TTTGATTTAATGATCTTTCGACTGTCAGCAGGCATCATCAATTTCAACCTGACATATTCTGTTAATGGTTTCAGTAAGGCTTGAACCCTCAACCCTCCCATTAAGATCAAACCATGTGAAGTATACAATACTCTATCCACATGGCTATTACAATATCTGTGTACCTCCCCTTCCCTCCCATCTCAACTTTCCATCTCGAGCATCTAATTTAATTATCTTGCATTTCACTATCAGGAATCAAAAGGCTTGAACCCTAAACCCTCCCATACTAATCAAACCATGTTATGTAGAGAGTGCACTAACCACAGTGCTTTTATAATACCTGAATACCTCCCCCTGTCCCATCCCATCTCAACATTCTATCTAGCCCATGTAATTTCATTCTCTGGCATTTCATTATAAGGAATCAATAGGTTTGAACCCTAAACTCTCTCATACTAATCAAACCATGTGATGTAGAGAGTGCACTGACCACAGAGCTTTTAACACGCATGCAACCCTCCCCCTTTCCCATCCCATCTCAACATTCTATCTAGACCATGTAATTTCATTCTCCAAGATGTCACTAAAAGGAACTGAGATTTGATTGATCTTCGTGGAATTGACGAGAATTGGAACGTCGCCTTCGCCACCTGACTCAATCCCCGCTGATTACATTTCACACTCAAATTGGCAAGACGACAAATAAGACGTCGGCCAATCTTCCCGTTATCATACGTCTTCTTGATTGGCTGGATGTTTGTTTGGTTTTCTGTGATTAAACAAGGAAGACTATGAAGAAATGAAGACTATGTAGGAAGCACAAGAGGGAGAGAAAATCATTAAAGTAGCAGCAATGCTACCTTCATGGATTATGTTAAAGGGATAGACTTTAGATATTCCATGTTCTAACACCCCACCCCCTTTTATACTTTCATATTGTCTAATTCTTGATTGGCTGGATGTTTGTTTGGTTTTCTGTGATTAAACAAGGGAAGACTATGTAGGAAGCACAAGAGGGAGAGAAAATCATTAAAGTAGCAGCAGTACTACCTTCATGGATAATGTTAAAGGTATAGACTTTAGATATTCCATGTTCTAACCCTCCCCCCCCCCCCCCACCACCTTTTTTCTTGTATATTGTCTGTCCAGAGACAGAAGGGAACTTAAGGGCAGTCCAACCCTCGCAAACATGTCATTTGATTGAAAGCAGAAAAATAAGATAAACAGAATGGCGAAGGTTTGAAATAAATTGGACCAATTATAAGACTGTTATGCATGTTTGAAAAATGAGATCACTAAGTCTATGAGAATCTCAAATTGGCAGTTTAATCATTGGATTGTGATGCGGTCGTGGATAGCTCTCCCGTTTTTTATCTTTCAAAATATCATTAATTCATGTTTTTCACTTAAGTACCATCTCCCTTTGGGCACTACTCAAAATATATTATGGATAGCATAATCAAGCATTTAAAGAGAAAAGACCCTCCTGAGTCATACATTTTTGAACAATTTAAATTTTAATTGAATGATTGGTGGCTGAGAAGGGGATTAGTCTATTACAAAATTAATGACTTCAAGTACATTTGTGTACCATTAGAAATAATTGGCATTCCAAATCATGACCAGATTTGATAACATGAAGAGGCTATACACACACATACAGCTCACTGACTACGTACAGGTACATGTGTCTAAGCTTTCACATGTTGGTCTGCCAGTGCATAAACTGTAAGAGCGCCATCTATAGGCGAGTAATAGTTACAGTGTAGTTGATTAACTCGGCATACATTGTACAATTCCAGGAACCAGAAACCTAGCCACAGAACCCATGACCCCGTTTTACCCACACAATTCATTTTTTTCTTCACATTCCTTAGCTTGAATGGAAATCTTTAGTGTCTTTAAAAATGCTAACTATTCAACATTTATCAATGGTTGTGGTTTAAACCTCTCAGCACTTCCCTAAATGTCATAATTAATCCTTCTGAAAATGAAACAGAAACGGGACTGCTTTTAAAAGTATAAATTTAAGGGGGAGGGGGAAAAAAATTGTCCCATGCATACTAGTTTTAACAGGCAAAAAGAGTTGATGGGCCTCTGCATGTATAATCACATTATTATTTGCTTGCAACTCTCTGAAGTAGTTTTTAAAGCATTTTCAGACAGACTATCTAATGCACAATCAAACTATTTTCACTTTCTTCTTAAATTGCACATAGTAAAGTTATATTTAATGCTGAAATACTCTAGCTAGTTTGTACTCACATGCCTTTCATCAGTCTTATTGCATAACAAAGTGTCTGAACTCCAAGACCATGCTAACTTCATGGTCTACTACATGTACACTTCATAGCGTGTGTGTGTGTGTCTGTGTAATTGGGTTTTTACAGATGTGTATCAATCAGATATATTTTCCGGCGTAAAGGCCGCAGTATTTTCGGGTGAGAAAAAATCAAAAAGTCGGGGTGCGGCGTATACGCAACAACAACAAAATTCAGCGGTCAAAACATCACGTCCATTTGCACGTATGGGACTATAGGAACGGTAGCATGACTAGACAACGGTACAGGACAATTCTAGAATAACTCCACACAACTTACCGACAATTTTATGTTGCATAGTTGACATGAAGACGAAAAAACTTATTTTTCTAATAAAATCTGCCGATAGATCTAGATCCAAGTCCGTACCATTGCATCGCCAAAAAGTAAACAAAGGGACAGGCCGTTATTTACGAAGCTAGCTGCCGCGCAACGCAACTGCGCAGGTCGAAAAATGCTATTTCGGATTACACCGCACATCGAGGAAGGGGTATTGTAGGATACCAAATCTGCGTACGATACAGTACTAGCTTAAAAGTCGATGAAGATCTGCTAAATTATGATCATTTTTGAGGTTAACTTCTTGTTGATTTATAAGAATATTGATGAATTTGGTATAGTTTGTAAAAAAAAAAAAGAGTGTTCTACAAGAAAATTACGATCATTTTTTTTTTTTAGTTTTTTTTTTCTCTCTTTTTTTTTTTTTTTTTTTTCCTCTGTTTTTCCAAAGTTGGGGGTGCGGCCTATACGGCGGTGTGGCCTTTACGCCGGCAAATACGGTATTTATGTCTGGGGGCCCGAACTTTAACATCACCATCAGAAAGACGTGACTCAGTTTTGAACCGGGGGTCGCCTGAGCCAGTTTGTAGAAGACAGAGAGCTGACCAAGTGAACATGCCGCTAGACCAACTCACATACATGTAGGCTCTGTTCTCAGTTAGGCTCAACTCAAGACTTTATGGAATTGTGTGTAAACAACAAATTAAAGTCTGTGCCTACAGACTACACACACTCTGGTGAGCCTCCTCCATTGAATACATTGCCCACATCCGTCCGTCGTTTGCCTCCCCAACATCCAAACCAAAACAAAACCACACATACTCCTCTGACATATACCCAAACTTGGCCAAAAATAAAACAAGGTTTTTCCTTCCTCTTTCCCCTGATAAGTAGACTAATCAAAACACAACTTGGATATAATCCCATCATATCCTAAAGTTGTGCCCTTCCTTTAACCTTTATTGGCACAGTTTGCAGGCACAAAAGCCTTGCCAGTCGCCAGGCAAAACAAAAGGCCTGTTTCCATCAGCGTGAAATGGCCAAATAGCCCGCTATTTCTGATTTGGGAAATAATACCGAAGTTACAAATCGTGTCTTCTTCATCAGCTCGAGACTTGACCTTGAAACTTGAAACTTGAACTCGAGAAATTAGTCGGAGATATTTTGTTCAGCGTTCACGCGTAGTGCGGGTCTTCGGGCTGGTAAAGACGCACCGGACAAATAGCGGGATATTTTGCAAACTAGCCCAAGATATCTTGGGATGATTATTTTGACCAAATATCCCACTATTTGCAACTTTGGGCTGATGAGGACGCAACTTAACTGGATAATTTGCGATCGGGATAGTTCAAATAGTGGGATATTTGGCAATCTCGAGATGATGTAGACAGGCCTAAAAGTGTTTGCTCTGTTAGACTATGAAGACAGCACGGTCCACCACACACCATAGGCTATGCAATATAGCCGTTTCTGACACAGCTAGAGATTGACATTGGTACATGTAAAGTGGCAAATTCCAGTCTGGTCCTGCAGACTAATTTCATCCTCCCTTCACTGAACAAAACACAACTCAGACAATCGGCCTCGATGGGTACATTCCCACACTACCATAACAGATCAAACACAATACACTTTACCGTCATACCGTTTACGCAACAAATTTTGTGAAGAAGAATAGTTTCCTCGAAATAGACAGCAGATAATCCTGCAATTTCTTAGACAACTTTTTGCATGATTGAATCAAGAGAATAAAGAGCCTGAGCAGATAGCTTCCAGTTCAAGAATATTTTTGCGCAATCAACACAGCTGAAGAATCTTTCTTTAGTGCTGATCAAACAATAAAAGCAATTGTCTGAAATCAGTAAGAGAAAGGTCTTGTCGCTATTATGAACCGACAAATAATGAAGTATGTGAGAAGGGACAAACATGTAAACTGTGATGTTTTGAAATCACCAAAATAAGAAGAAATTGACCAACCCAACTACGGACCCTTGCCTGTATGGGTTGTGTTCACATAACCAGAAAAGATGATGACTAATTCCCTGTAACAATCGCTATGTTTACTGGAAAGAGGACAGGCCTATCATAACACCACTCCAATACTACTCCATTCTTACAATCTTACATGCCATTCAGTATTTACATTCAGGTTTTCCCAGGCCCCCTACTATCCTTAGCCCATACTATCCTTGATTCAGGCGGTGCGGAGCGTGCCAATTATCTCACTGATAACACCGAAATCGTTTTGAATATTCAACGGTCATCGAAGCACTCACGTTGCCAAGCTCACTTTTTCACCGAAATTTCCCCCTCTCATATCTTCTTTGTTTGTCAGCGGATTTCGCTCAGACTCTGAGGAATGATGTAAAATGGTCATATCGAACTACATCTGAAAAATTGTATTAAATGATGATCTATTTATCATTTTATCAAACATTTCATGTTCAGTCGTCTCCGAAAACTACCCTCAGATTATTATCAGACATATCTCGTCACATGGCTATTTATTCATGAGACTTAATATGCATATTCATGAGACCTTTACGGGGCTGGTGACGAAATTTTCGCTGTGGCCATCACTTATTTTCGGAGATACAATGGAAAATGAATGGGGTGTTTTTCAGAAATTGAGAAGCAGCAAGCTTACGAGAAAATCGACGTCACTGCGCGATCAAGACTCGCGCATGCGCATTGACACGAAATTACGTAAACCTACGCAGCCAGCTGATCGTGAGCACACATAGCTGCATTACTATCCTGGCTGTGTATTAAAATTTGTGCTATTGATTCTCAACATTTCAAACACCACTGTACAATACTCAACTGATTCCACTCAAAATAGATATAACAGTAACAATTGATGACACCTAATTAGCAGTAAAATATAATTTTTTTTTAACTTAATGATGTTAGAAAGAATAATTTAAAAATTCAAACCGTGAGTCTACTGTCAAACTTGCCGATCAACCGCATCGTATTTATTGTGTACGTTCGTTTGTAATTTGTGTATAGACTATTCATGTGTGCGATTGCTGCCTCCTAGCACGTAGTGCTGCGCTAGAGGTCTACACGCATTAGCATTATCTGCAGTGATCGTGAGGTATTGTTTTGATTTCAGCCGAGCCGAGTGGATCTTTGACTTTGTAAAACCCTCTAAAGAAACAAAGGTAAGGGCGCATTTCAATTCTAATGAAATATTTCTTTTCCATAAATCGATGTTTGATATTCCTTTTCCATGAAAAATAGGTATTCATATGTGCTAGTGGCTTAGTGCTACTGCTCTGCAGCGCAGCTGCATTAGCTTCATTGACCGTAACTCCAGGGAGCTCCGCCGCCAAGCCGTTGGCGGCGGAGCTCATGAGTTACAGTGACCGTAATATAAATGGCAATGATTCGTATTCACGAGTCTCGGCAATATTAATGAACAAATCTTGGAGCCAATGAAGTGTCGACCCAATGTCAAGTGTATATAATCCATGTGCATGCAGCTGTATTACAACGACACCTCATCCTACTTACTAAACTCTAAACTAAAAAGTCAAACTTTATCAATGGCAATGCCGTAGTATTTAACCCGTTTTCCCTTCAAATCTCTACAAAAAAAATTAATAATTTCTTCACCTTCTTTCATATAGAATATGTAGGCAGGGCCATGAAACCTTCATGTAGCCTTACCTTCAAGTAACCTCCAGCTCCCCTTCTCAACTTGGCAGCTGTCCTAATGCATGATACACATTGGTCGAGCATTGAAGAACGGCCGACACTGCTGGCGGCCGCTGCCGAGCCTGGCCAGGCTGACGTGATGTGACCTCGTACTTAGGTAAATATGCAAGAACGTGTGTGTATTTTTCATGTGGAAATTCTTGAAAACCAAATTGTTTTTTGCTATAAGTCTACCATGGTAAGACATGGCTGTCAACCCTCCCGCATTTGGTTGGAGTCTCAAGCCACGGCACTGATTCTCCTGCCGTTCCGACAACGTCATGGTTGGAGACGCTCGCCACCATGCCTTTCCTCCCGCTCTCGCTCTCCCGCCGAGTTTAAAAAATATCCAGCAAGCAGCATTGTGTAAGCTCCTCAAGCCAAGCGTCCGGCTTTTTGTTAAAACCTCACTGCAAACATGAACATTTTGTAGCATACTACAAATAAAGCTAAAATTGAAAAGGCTTCTTTTTTTTTTTGGTGCTTGTCACAAACTTTTGGAGTTATTAGTAAGCGTTGATGACCTTCTTGTTATGCTCATCAGAAAACTTTTCCCGCCAAGCCTCCTGCCAAAGATATGCGATAAGTTCACAATTGTGTCAAAGACAAAGCTTGAATAGTAATTTTTTTAAAGTGGGTTACTGTACTAATCTACATTTTAATTTTTATTTTCTCTTAATTTATTTTGTCAGAAACTATATTAAATCTGTTGATCTATTTTTATGTTATGTTTCCTTTGAACTCTCTGATATCAAAGTTATTGAAGGTGTACAGTATGTATGACTCATTACTTGACCAACACTTGCATGTATTCATAGATGTAATTTTCAATGGCTCTGTGGAGTGTTCACCAACCCTAGTGTCCAAGCAGATTTATCTTCATGCCACTAGGTACGATGTACTGTTATGTAATATAGGCATTTGGTCATCAATAAATAATAATTGGTTCCTCTTGGTTGAAGTTTTCTATCTTTAATAAAATTATTTTATGGTTTTATGATCACACAAAATTATAATCAGGACCTTTCTTAGGCCGGTGCTCTGCAGGGATAATGTGGCACCGGTGCTGGGTTGAGCAAACTATACTAGGACCAAGCACTAGACTTGTAATTATGTATATTCATACATGTTAACTCTCATTATTCACTTACAATATTTTTCCTTTCTTCCATTCAGTGTTGAAGCTGTCTGGTCATTCCCTCAGAGTGATCACAGATTCTACTGACCCACCATGGCTCTGTGGAGTGTTCACCAACCCTAGTGCCCAAGCATATTTGTCTTCATGCCACTAGGTAAGATATGTACTGTTAAGTAGAGTAGGCATTTTTTCATCACCATGAAGTCATTAAAGGCAATGTTCCTTGGTGTCAAATCATTCTGAGAAACAACATGTACCATTTGTTTTTAAATTTCTCTCACAGTGCCTGGTGACACTAGTCTTTTTCAATCCAGTGTCTAATTATCAAGATAAATGAGAGTCTTGTTTTATTAAACATGTAAGAAGTACTCATCAGGAGCTTTAGATCTTCATATTCCTAAAGTAATTTTTTGTTCACTCTGATGAATGTGGAAACAATGATTTCCAGATCTTAATACTTTGCTTTTGCAAATAATCTGGCTCTTGATCATATAATACTTTGGTAATGTCTGTTATAGAGTAGTGTATGTAAGTTATGCTGTCTAATGTTAGAGTTAATATATAACCATATGAATGTGAAATATAAATCATGTTAAATTTCTCTTTTTTTTTCTTTATTTGCTATAATATAATTGAATTTCAATTCATTAATTGTTTGTTCTATTTTATTGCAGAATGGCGCTCCCTTAAAGATGTCATTCTTGGCCACCAGTGTTCTTCAGTTTGGATGGTGATTTCATGGTGAAGGAGTCAGGAAGCCCGAAAGTAGTGTAAAACTAACACTCTGGTTACAATATGGTACACAGGATAGGGTTAACTTGTACTTAGTACATTAATTCCTGGTGTTCCAGAGAATTGTGCTTTCAATGCTTAGACAATTTAAAGTATTTGTTTTAGAAGTTGTGAATATGTGAAAAGTTCAGATAATTGGCAATAGACCCGTTTCCTTACATATTCAAATTTGTATGCATACTTTTTTAATTACATTTGATGTTGCATAGTACAACATTACATGTATCATTGCAACATTACATGTATCATTGCAACATTACCTGCATATTTTGTGCCTATTTTCGACTTGGTTAGTCCATATCATATATGCATCTTCATCATTATTATGCAAGTTATGAACTCCATGTAGATTTTCACATTTCACTTGTTTCCAATAATGTTCATTCATGTACACATTTGAACAATTGCGTGTTATTGGCGCATGATTGAACCAAAAGATGACAGTAAACATAAAGTAATGGCTTTCAAAACAGATTGTTTTATTATTTATACAAAGCTTTATATTTATTGAAGAAGTATTAGATGTACAATGAAAAGTATGTGAGACATGGATATAAGTATTTATTTGAGTCTTTCGTTTTTGTATACATGTTAAGTGAAGTATACAAGTACTTTTAACACACAAATATACAGTGTTATTGCATTGAAGAAAAAAAGAAGCATTCCTGTTTTGTATGCAAGTTACATAATGGAAGTATCTTGCCTATTGTACCTGAAGTGAAGTGGCAATTATAATATGCAGATTGAGAAATGTTTTTAAAATGAAATTGCTGTTTTGTGTTATTCATTGGTCGAGGGGTAAATGTTTTGCAGTAAATGATGAAATGATATTCAGAGATATCTATATATAATCGGAGAGTGATTAACATGAAGGTGGTACATTGATCATTGTGAGAAAGGTAAATGCAAGTGTGCATGTGGTATGTGGATTTTTGTGCCAGAATTTAAAGTGAGTGTTTATAATGGCGTGGATGTGTCGACAAAGGCTCCGGGTTTCTTCTCAGTTGGTTCCAGAATTTATTTCACAAAACAAAGACTTGGGTTAATTCATTAAAAAAAAAAAATCACAAAGTGGTGTTAGACAATCATCGCTTGAGTCAACTTAACATTTTTTTTAAAAAGCAAGCAATAAAGGGTTAATGCTATTGCAATAAATGGTGGCCTACAGTTAGGTATCTAGCTACCTATATATTTCTTGCATGGTCATTCATTGTTGGGATATTTTTCTTTGACTTCTTCCTACCCGAAGTATTATTATAACCATTATAATGAATAATAATATTAACAATCATTATTATAAGTACTATTACTTTTTAATTATCATTATTACCATTATTAATATCAGCAGCAGCATCATTATAATCATGAAGTATATCCAGAAGCGGATCTAGAGGGGGGGTTGGGGGGGTTGCAACCCCCCCCAAAAAAAAAATCCGGGGACCATTTTTTTAAATCTTATCGAAAGAAAACGCCATTTTCACACACAGATTTTCAAAAAATTTCCCTACTGTGGGAGGGGGGACACCCCCCTCCCACACCCTCCCCCCTCGCTCGCTCCGCTCGCTTGGACTCGGTCGCTACGCTCCCTCGCATACCACCCCAACCCCCCCTTTATAAAAAGCTGGATCCGCCCCTGATATCTATTATATTGATATATTACCCAGGGGTGGCTCTTGGGGGTGGGGGGATCTTCATTTATTTTAATTGGATGAAGAGTGGCGAATTACGCATAATTCCCCCCCCCCCCCCCCTCTTCTGCGGGGAAATACCCTGCTATTCCCCTACAAATAATATTTTATTATTATTATGATTGTCATTACTACGACTGCTACTACTTATACAACTACTACTATTTTAAAGTAGTTTTGGTGGAGTACACCTCCTGCTCCTACGATGGACACGGGCTATAGCTAGGCATGGGCTCGCGGTGCACTGCTGGTGCAGACGATATTCACGACAATGTACGGGCAATGTACATGTTTGACGGCATGTTATTCCGTCTTATTTACAGTAAAGCTAAGAGGTCGATAATCAGTGTAATTTAGCTTTATTTCCGTAATATACATTTGTTATAAATGTTGGAGACATTTGGGGGTTAATTCAAACATTGCAACAATTACAATCTACGCCACGAAATCATGTTGAAAGCCGTTTTTACCGATCAACACCAACACAAACTAGCGTGTGTGGGATCGGACTGTGCTATTGAGCATGACGTCATCAGCCGCGATGTAATGTGGGGACGACTCGGTAGATCGGTGCTCGTATTGAAGGTATGAAAATGCATTATGTTGGATTATTATCAGACACATCCCGTCGAATTGGTTTATGAAATTGATATTTCACAGAAATTTTCTTTAATAGTTATTCAATAACATATTCGAATATCGTTATTGTCCACATATTAAAAATGTGTAATTTTAAACATTATTTCGGACTCTTTTTTTTTTTTTTTCATACAAAGTTTCTTGTCCTTTTACCCCCATTTTTTCTTCGTTATTACAAAAAAAAAATTAATGTATAGTTTAAATGATTATTCCTCTTTTCAAAAATGTAAAGATCTTTAAGATTCATTGTCATATGCCAAAGTTATGGCAGGTTTGCTGCGACACTTTCCCAGCGGTTTCACGTAAACAACGTGTTTATTCAATAGAAAAGCAAGGTCAAATCAAAACGAAATCGTGAGTTAATTGCACCCGAGCGCACCGCCTGGATTTATAGTGTATTTATAGGGGGGACTGAAATACTTTGCTTTTTACGACCAACTAACTGGTCTCCCTATCAAATAAGTGTATACCGGTACTAGAGATAGTACATGTGCATGGGAATTCACTAGTATCTTGAGGTTACCACTTACCAGTCAAATGAGTACGCCCACATGTAGGCTACTCTACATGTAGATGTGCATGAATATTGATTATCAATTGTAAAATTTTCTTTTAAAGCTCAAATTTAACCTAGAACTTTTCATATAATTAAAATGTCATTTTTATGGAGCCATAAGGGTGTTAATTCTGGATGAAATAATATATCTAACATCCTTCTGGCTCTAAACAGATGATATGATCTACCTAAGGTCTAATCAAATTAGGGTTGTACAGTGCGTCCCAGAAAAAACGAAACCGAGAAGTATCGATGTTCTATCATAACTTAATCACAACTATAATTAATGAATGATACATATTTGAAAAGCTTAGAGTCTCCTCTTTCATGTGATGCTACTCAGATAATGCATACTTCACGCATGAGTGATTAAAAGCAACTTGAAGGAAGGAAACCAAAAAGACATTTGGCGGGCGGTATCTGAATTTCGAAAACAAATTCACATTTCTAGAAAGTTGAGTTTCTGCCCTTTCATATGACACCTCAATCAGGAAAAATGAGCGAGGAATGACAAAGTTCTGTTTGTTTAAAGTAGTGCTTGCATTTCCATAATTGTATTAAACAAATTCGTTTTCACTGGCTGCCTGCAGTAGCAACAAGCAAAATTGACAAAAGACTTAACTCCGTTTCGTTGACAATCAGCCATAGACGAGAGTCTTCATGCATGACTAATTGTCAACGAAACGGAGTTAAGTCTTTTGTCAAATCTGCTTTTTGCTACGGCAGGCACCCAGTGAAAACGAATTCGTTTGTTAAAATTATGAAAATGTAAGGGCTACTTTAAACAAACAGAACTTTGTTATTCCTGGCTCATTTTTCTTGATTGAGATATCATATGAAAGAGCAGAAAATGAACTTTCTAGAAATATGAATTTTTCTTTGAAATTCAGATACCGCCCGCCAAATTACTTTTTGGTTTCCTTCCTTCAAATTGCTTTTAATCACTCATGCGTGAAATATGCATCACGTGAGTAGCATCAACTGAAAGAGGAGACTCTAAGCTTTCCAAATATGTATCATTCATTAATTATGGTTGTAATTAAGTTATGATAAAACATCGATACTTCTCGGTTTCGTTTTTTCTGGGACGCACTGTATAGGACATGACAATTGCCCTATGGTCAATATTGTTTGTTTGTTTAACCTGACTGCTAACAGTGCTAAGAAAGCATTTGAATGCATAGTAAGCAGCCAGGGGAAGGGACTTGGTAATGAGGATATACCTTACCTAAGGGCACTAGCACTTTGCCTTGGTTTCAAACCCAGGACTTCCGGGTTATGAAACCCCTCCTCTATCACTGAGCCGTCCTAACCCTAAAACTATACCTAATCCTAACACTATACTTACATGTAATCCTAACCCTAACACTAATCCTATTACCCTAACACTATACCTTATCCTAACATCATACCTACATGTAGTTCTAATCCAACACTATACCTAATTCTAACCCTAATGCTATCTCTAATTCTAACCCTAACACTACATCTAATTCTAACTAACACTTTACCTAATGCTAAACCTAACACTATACCTAATTCCAACCCGAACACTATACTTAATCATCCTAAACTCAACCCTATATTTTTGAGAAAATAAAACCCACAGATATTGCCGCGGAGCTGAGCACATGTCAGAACACAGATGTTTGATTTCAATTTTGAATGACAAGAGTAAGACAGAGACTGTGAGATATTTAACCAGTGATTAATATTTAAAACATTTATCTGTTTCATGGCTTGATCTTTCAATGTTCAAACTTTCATTTTAAATCGATGGTACACCAAGTTCTCCTTCAAGAGACAGACCGACTGACGTCCCATTGTACTTGGTCCACTTCTCCCACCCAAAAACTCTTTTCTCTCTCCACGCTGATCAAATATGTACAGAGCAAATAGGGCCAGTCGGATATGGGCAATAGCGTGTCAACATACACACTATTCATGGCCTGTTTGAAGAGCCAACATGATAAGTATACACCAGTGCTTTTTGAGGATTGAAGAAAAAAAAGGGGAAAAAGGGACATTTACAGAGCATTTAACAGATCTTTAGGGATACAAAGACATCTGTATTTGCCCCCTTCAATCTTCCTGGACATGGACTATTTTACATGTCATGTACTTCTTATTGTTACTTTCAATTTTCTCATGTGAATGTCTGGAAATCCATGGATACACAAAGACTGTATAAATTACATTTATTACAAGTTTAACAGCTCTTTAAGCCTTATAAAGACAGTTCCTTCAGTTATACAAACTATGAGCTACATCACAAGTGTCTTTGCCCCTTCCAACTTGTTTTCAAATCTCATCTATTTCCCCCCTTCAATTAAATGTTTTCATGTGAATATTATAGAAATACAACATGTAACTTGAATACTTGACAAAGATATCACAACTGCCCCCCCCCCCCCCCTGGCCTTTACATGTACATCTTTCCTTCAAACAGACCACTTTTCATTTCATTTCTCTAGTCCCAAACTTTGCATTTCTGGCCAAAAGTCAAAATGACAGAGCACTAATATTGAATGTCCACTTTGGACCATGGTCAACTTTTGTAGTCCAAGTACTAGAAGTAAGGCCATCGATTCATCATACTTCCATAAATTTGAGTTTTCTCTTCATATAATCTCTCTGGCAAATCAAGAGCAAAGTCAATACGCAGATGTGTACAGTGTACACAGTCAACGAACAACAAACATGCATAGGAGTGTCTCACTTAAACATCTATCCAGCCTTCCCATGTAAGGCATTTGGAGCGCCATTAAGGCATTATACCATAGGATCAATTGATAGGTTTATCTTCTTGTCAGTGGCCCATTAAACCAAACCATTAGCTGTATTACAGTGTAAGCTTACATGTATCAATAGGAATATAAAAGACATACAATTTGGGGAATTACCATACAAACGGTCATTTTCACTGCAAGATACTAATAACCAATTGCAAACTTGGTGATGTGTCTATTGTGATTCCACTTTTTCAAGTCATGAAACTTTCACGAATCTGAACCAAACTTAATTCATGCTACAGTTTCTGGTTTTAGTTTGTGCCAAATACTTGCTTCTTTGCCGAGACAGAAAACCAAATATCATTTGGGATTTTGGATACTACGATTTCTTTTCTCACGTTGCAACAACACCTGCATAGTGAGTCAACACCAAAAATATGTCTCGATCTTGATACCACCAAAGTTAACCCAATACCAGGACTAGACCCCGTACTTGTAAACACAGCAGTGGGCCAATTAAAAGGAAAACGAAACTGACAGAAATCGTGCAAGGCCATGGGGCTGGATCCTCAAAATATGTCACAAAAAAACTATTGTGGGAGCATATATACATGTACATTGTGTATGTATCCCTCCCTCCCCTCTCTCTCTCTGAAAAAGAAGATGTATGAATATGACAGTGAATTGTATGAGATCCAACTTATTTTTTTACTCATTTAGCCTCAAGGGTCCCAGACATGTCTGATTCACATTTATTCCATGAAATATCAAGCTTAAGTAGAGAAATCAGGTGAAAAACTGAAAACTGGTTCCCCTCCCATGTTATTTATTCATTCCAAACGGTATATTGATAATAGATCGTTTGCGATTGCAGATTCTTTAACAATCATAACAGATTTTAAAATGGCTATAAATTAATAATAGTAAATTAATATCAGTGAAAATGCATGTTTGACAAATGACATAATCAAGGGCATCAATAAGGTTTTCAGGATAAAGATGCATGGAGTAGGTCTAGAGTTCTATACTGTACATGCTTTCTAATCATGATAAATATCAGGATATCGGACATTCTTATAACTACATGTACATTGTACGCACAAGCTTTCATGCAGAGTTAGAAGTACCTGTACTTGTATTAATTACTAACCAGATAAAATATATAACTGTAAGGGGAAGCCCTGCATCATCTTCATGGTGGAGGAAATTGATCCACAAATATGTCAGAAAATGTCATCCAAACATTTACTTTCAGGAAGCATAATTTGTGTGATTCAAAACTTGAACTTCCAAATTTCCAAAGATTTGACTGCATGTATTTTAAACACAAACAAATACACACATAAAGGTATGGTAGATGTTCTACCATTGACTAACCAGGGAGATAACCAGGGATATAACCAGGGATATAACCAGAGATTCAAGGCCAATTGTAATATGAGTCTGGAGCTATCAAAATTAGCAGTATCAGGCAACACTACCCAATGCATTGCCTCTTGGGGGCTACATCTAGTCTTGAGCAAGACTAAAGTAAAATACATCTTTAATTATTCGGCATAAATATTCATAAATGAATGATACTTGCCAATAAAACTAAAACAACGACAACAACATTCATTGGGAGTGTGGACAAACTTAGCCTAGAATCTAGGCTAACTGCAGACCTACTTCCTAATGAAGCATGCATTCAAAGTAAACAAACTTTGAACTAAAGCTGATTACAATTCCAGTTGTCGTTATATGCATTCAAAGGAAATTTACACTTGATTGGTAACAAATCGAAATTATATTCAATAGGCGATTGTAAAAACTCATGTACCCATGAAAATGAGAGATTGCAAACAAATGTAACACCCATGTTGCTAAGCATGAGGGAGGGGCATTTCAAAAAAGTGTCAAGGACGAATTGTCTTCACAAGGGACAAAAGGCCTGTCCTCATCAGATCAAGTTTGCCAAGTAACCCTCTATTTTCAGACTCTGGATATTATCCCGAAGATCAAAATTGCACCTTCACCAGACCGCTCATCACAAACTAGCTCGGACGAGCGCAAATTAGCCCGTTATTTCCCAAATAGCGGGATATTTTGGAAACAAGACCAAGATTTCTTGGGGAATTTTCTTGACCAAATATCCTACTAATTGCAACTGCAGGCTGATGAAGACGCAAATTAACTGGTTAATTTTCGATTGGGATAGTTCAAATAGCGGATTATTTGGCTAACTCGAGCTGATGAAGACAGGCCTAAAGACAAGGGTTACAAATACGTAAATGCATTCTTTCCACCCCAAAAATTTGTTCTGGTCCTCCTCGAACCAGCACCTTGGGATGCCATAAGATCCTGTTTCACTCAATTTGGATGACAAGTTACTTTTAACTTCCAAAATTGCATCTAGTTCTCTCACATCACCCCAAGGTCTTCCATTTTGTGTGATGCTATGTAAATGTTCATGTACATGTACTGCATGTTCATTACACTTCATGAATATGTAAATGTATATGAAGTTTATGAACAATATCATCAATCAACTGCTGTTGACAATGCCAAGATTCTAAGGCTCTCAGAATACAATTACGGTGTAATTTTGTGACTTCGCGAGCAATTTGATCAAATGAAATACATTAAAACACGCTATGTTCATGCAGAAGGAAATGCTGTCTCTCTTTCTGCCAGGAAGTTCCTCAAAACAAAACATAACAAAAAACAAACAAATATAATTATTTTTAGAAGTCCGAAATAACATAAATGGATATGCACATTCTAAATCAATCGCTGATAAGGAAATAGTCACTAAATACAGCTCCGTAATTTTTCCACAAGAACGTTACACTTGCTGCAAAGTCAAAGCAAGAAATGGCAACAATGAAGTACTGTACATAGGATACACTGTACATATTTTTATGCTCAGAGGGGAAAATATGGCAATATCACACCTATAAATAACAACTTCAGTATGGGTAAATAAATTGGGAAGATTTTATTTGATTTTTTTGAGGAAAATCAATTATCTTATGCAGCTATCTTTTCAAATATTTTTTTCTTCAGGGCTATTTTCTAGAGGTTTCAACAGCAAAACTACTTTTCCCCTGCTGACCTACATTACAATATATCAACGATATTGTTCTAAATCGAAAAAGAACCTACATGTACATGTACATGTACTAGTATTACAAATTTAGGGCTATGTTTGTACACCTACATTAATGTACATGGAGGCCTATTTGGTATAAAGTAGCAGCCAAGCTTCTGCAATACAAGTTCATGTAATGTCAAGTGTATCGACATTGTAGATGGGTATCCCTAAAAACACAGAACAGATGGAGAAGGGTTGTCACCCTTAGTCTCCAAACCAGACATCACATTGGCATTTACATGTGAAGAGAAAGAGTAGTGGCTGGAAGGAGAAAGACTAGCCAGACATCCAAAGAAAGAATTAAATCTATTTTTGTCCCCACTTGCCAGAATGCGACCTTACAAGTCACCAGGTCTCTTTTGCATTTCTGTCTGGATCAAGTGCATTTATCAGAGCTTTTCACTCACTGTAAGATTAGAGGAATGTGGATGATATAGAGAGAGATCTTTTTCCCATCTCACACCTCCATGTTTACATCAACCCAATTCAGACTCAAATATATTTGAATTTAAATATAACTGTATTTGGATCATGCACATTTATCAGAGCTTTTCACTCACTGCAAAATTAGAGGAATGTGGATGATAGTACGAGAGAGATCTTTTTCACATCTCACACCTCTGTGTTTACGTTTATCACCCAATTCAGACTTAAATATATTTGGATCATGCAAGACTTGAAAATTTGGATCATGCACATTTATCACAGATTTTCACTCACTGCAAGATTAGAGGAATGTGGATGATATTAGATAGGGGTCCTCTGTATATATATATCTAGCACCTCCATGTTAACACTAACCTCATTCATACTTAAATATATTTGGACCATGCAAGACTTTTGGACACATTTATCATAGCTTTTCACTCACTGCAAGATTACATGTAGATGAATGTCTATTACTGCTTTCAAACTGGCTTCTATCGGAGTCACACCGATGAAAATACCGATTGAATTTTCCTTATGTAAACAAAGGTGAAACCGCCGTTTTCTCCCTGTCGCTTTCTAACTGGCCGATTCATCGGTGTCACACCGATAGAATGAGAATTTAATCGGCTATTTCTCTTCTTTTCATCGGCTATTTAATCACCTTTTTCTCCTCTGTTACTTTCTAACTGGCCGTTTCATCGGATGCGTCCGGATGCATCCGATGAAAATCAGTGCAGTTAGAAAAGGGTATTAGATAGCAGAGAGGGGTCCTCTGTACATCTTGTCCCTCATGTTTACACTCATCCCATTCAGACTTGACAAATAACGTTTTTTTCAATGACCCTCAAGCTAAACAACGTTTAATAGTAATCAAAGTTTTCTTGTGTGAACAATGTCCCTATGGCACAAACATCATGCCGTCTGCTTGGATCCAGAACTCATTTCAACACCTTCTGGCTCCAACTTGATATTTTAAATATTGCAAAATGTAGTTTTGAGCATCAAGTTTAATTATTAATATGTATGAACACTCAAATTTTATGCCATCTTTTTAATGTAATATTCATTCTATACATGTACAAATGTACATTATATCTGTATGTATGACTCTTTTGCAATATACATTACATGACTGCATGTGTTTATTTCAATATTTCACTTTTTTCTTGTGTGAAAGACACAACACATCATGTACAAGATCACAGACCAATTATGGGGAGCCTTCATACAACATTCAATTGGGCCAAACGACTTCCGTAATCGAGCCATGTCATAACCCAATGTTTACAACAATAACAAATAAAAACCATTACTACGAAGTGACCCATGAAAGCATTCGGATCTCTCCGGATGATTACTCTTCAATTTACTTGTCAAATGATCATGTTCTAAATGTATTCGATAACAATACAACAAATGCTATTTGAGCTGTTTTTCAAATGACAATTCATTTTTAAAAGCTTTGGACTGGCACGGTTACAGTAAATTTTCCCACAATCAGATTTCAAGATAACCTCCGCTGCCCGCAAGAAGGCTGTTACTGCCAAAGATTTCACATAGCTGTTGCAGCCTTTTTGCAGGCAGCCGAAGACTTGCAGTAATTATGATACATTACACATGATAACTGCCAAACATTTCGAAATCATAATAACTTTGACCTTACAATGTACATGTACCTCTGATGTTTTTACTGGTTTGTGCCTGCAAACTATACATGAAGTCTACAATGTCAGCGTTTTTCAACGGGGGTGCCGTGAGATATTTGTCAAGTTCTCATATTTGGCCACCAGGTGCTCAAAGATTGTCATATTTGGGCGACAGGAAACCCGAAGATGTGTCCTTAAAAAAACATTTTTTTTGCAAAATTTAGAATCATGATGATTTCAGGCAGCAAGGTCAGGGAATAATTTTCCTGGTATCGCATCGCAATTTGCTATGCATTTTTGCATGACTGCTATACAAAATATCTTTTTGTGTAGCAGTTTTCTTCCATAGAAATGTACAGAATTTCTTTTGAAATATTTATCCATCGGCTGAAATTGCTAATCAAAAAATTTGAGGAAAATTATTCCCTGAAGGTGCCCCAATTTTAGGGCAGCGAGGTGCCCAAGTATTGTCCTATTTGGGCAGAAATTGTATTGACTGTTTTTTATATTGAAAATGTCTTTTTTTTTCCTCCCTGATTTCACTCCCTTGCAATATCTAGGCACAGAATGATTCTGTGCAACCAGATGCCCAAATATTTTGTCTACACTTGTACATGTGTATCCAGCCTGTTCAGGTATATAAGGAGGTGCTGATTGTTTTGTTTTCTTTTTTCATATTTGCCGGCGTATAGGCCGCAGTATTTTTGGAAGAGAAAATATCAAAAAGTCGGGGTGCGGCCTATGCGGCGAAAGAGTAAAAAAAGGTTTTTTTTTGTTGTTTTGTTTTGTTTTTAATGTCGAAATCGGGGGTGCGGCCTTATCGCCGGCAAATACGGTACTTGCAAAATTAATAACAGGATGATAAATAATCAGGAAAGAAGCATCTGCCCCCCCCCCCCCTGCGAAAATGTGCCCGTACACCTCTTTGTATATATATGAAACTCGATGAGTACCAGAGTGATGCAAAACAAATCTTCTGTGATGAATTGTGGATTGGGGTGACTCGAAACATATGTTTCTTAAACGGGAGCCGTGACTTTAGTGACTTTAAAAAGGTAGAAAAATGCTGGTCTGTAACATGGCGCGGTCAGCTTTGTAAACAGAATTCGATATCAAGCTTTTTATCACCATTGGTCCTCGTTTAGCAGCCTGCTTGGCCTAGGTATATAAAATAGTTTCCCCGTAAATCATTATCATAAAGCTGGCTTAGTTATTTCATGGACCTACTTTGTAGTAGGTCCATGGTTATTTCCTTCTGCCTCTCTCTCTGTCTCTCTCTCACATGCAGTGTTCCTGTGCCTACAATGTACATCACCTGAAAAGTTACCACAGCGTGCCTACAGTACATGTATGAAAAAGCAAAGTCTTTTCATGTACACAGTATGAAATTTAAAATGGAATAACCACAAGGAACTGAGGGCACACATACATATTTAACAGGATCAAAACTGTTGGGCATAATGTGTTCATTGTGTTCAAACCACCAATGTGGTTTGGGACCTCAAACAAGGCTTTATCGAAAGCATTTTACTCTGATAAAAAGTGTAAAAATATTCAAAGCCTCTTTGGTGGTGAATGTTTTTCTCTTGATGCAATATTCCATGTTCAATATACATGTAGCTTGTACAATATAGGGTGCGTTTATCAGGTCTTGCCACTAGATATGTACATATCGAACCCCACTATCGAACCCCACTATACGAATGTGATTTTCGGGATGTCGCGTTTATCGTCTCTTCACGATTCAAAATAAAGGCCTTGTCTCTGCGCAGCTGCTTTGCGCTGTTTGACCCGGGAAGCAGAGATTTGCTCAGAGGTCAACTAGGGCATAGCACATGGTGCGCACTATTTCGCTGAACCGGAAATTAGCCGGGGAAGGTCCGATTTGTATGTGGGGTTCAAAACAGCTTTGTGTTTATCATATCACAGAATCGTGATTCTGGCTGTACATGTACATGTATGTCACATTCAAAACATACCTTTACACGTCTTTATATATGCCCATATCTAAAGACGTTTAAAAAAAGGCTTTGCGTTTATCACCTTCAAAATTTGCCTGAAAGACGTTTGAGAAACCTGATTCTAGGCAAAAATTTGTTCTATAAACACACCCATAGTCAATCAAGATAATCATTACATGTATCTCATCAAGTGGTACTGCTTCACACAGTACTTGCCTACATAAAATAGCCACCACTAAACCTAAACCTCACATTGTCAAGCAATTAAAAACTTCAAAATGTGCCTCTAAAAACTTCCTTCAGCCTTTGCCAGGGGATGTCTGGAGTTATTGTGCTTGGCACACAGTGTACAAGATAATTGGAGGGTAAAGAGAACTATACTAAGTACTGTAGACCCCTGTTATTCATATTTCTCTTTTTTTTCCTTCTTCTTTTGTCTCTTCAATGCATGCCTGGTCTTGTGGTTGCCTTCTGACTCAGCAGAGACTTTCCGCACCGCAAGTCTCGCAAGATCAAAGAAAACTTGATGCCATGTCTTTGTGAATTAGATCTTTTCTGTAGCTCTATCAGCGTGGATAGTTAGGCATTATCACTCAAGTGTAAGTTTTACAATACACATGTACCTCACTTCTATTGTTTGAGAGTCAACATTGCGGGTGGAACCCTCTCTCTGCACCCTTACCTCCCAAAACGGGCAAAAGAGACATCAAATAGCGTCATTAACCAAAGGTAAACACACACACAAAATGGAAAATTTCATTTCCTGTGATTTTCTCTATATTGGTGGAAATTCCTTTCTACCAATTTTACAACTTCTCTATTGTTGGTATCATCCATACTTATATGTACACCCCTCTGGAAACCCCATCCCCACTCTTACCCCCTTCCGTCCATTCCCTCCCCCACTCCCAAGCCCCTTCCCCCACTCAAGGGTAACCTTTGTCTACCACATTACCGAGTCCATTTGGAGTACATACATGTATTTCATTCCCGTTGCACAAAACAAACCCCAACCTTCATTCTCCCCATTCACCTCCCCTTTCACCCCCCCCCCCCCCTCCGTTTTATTTCAATACATCACCCCTTCTTCTCTCCCCACCACCATTTCTCCATGGTAATGTACATGTACATGTAGCCCACTTCTACAGTAATCCGATTACGATTGTTCAATCCCAATCCACTTTTCAATTTTTCCCTTTTCATCCATCCCCCCTTCACCCCTTCCCTTCCCCTCTAATCCCTTTACCTTCCTCATGGGGAATCTTTGTCTGTGCTACTCCACTAGGAGAGCTCCGATTACAGTCGTACATTCACCTGACATTTGTATGTAATCACTCTCCTACCTTTACCCCCTCTCCTCCTTTAATCCCCTTCTCTCCCTAATGGGGGGAGATTTGTCTGAGCTACCCAGCTTGGAGAGGTCCGATTACAATTGTACATCATTTGTATGTAATAACTATCCTGCCATTACCCCCCCCCCCCCCCCCCCCCTCCCTCAATGGGGAATTTTGGCTACTCCACTTGGAGAAATCTGATTACAATTGCACATTATGTATTTAATCATTTGTATGTACATGTAATCACTTTCCTGCCAATATCCCCCACCCCCCCCCCCCTTCAACCTTACTCCTCCTTTAATCCCCTACCCTACCCTCCCTCATGGGGTAATCTTTGTCTGAGCTACTCCCCTTGGAGAGCTCTGATTACAATTGCACATTATGTGCATGTATTTAATCATTTGTATGTAATCACTATCCTGCCAGTATCTCCCTCCCCCCCCCCCCTTAACCCCACCCCTACCCCTTTAATCCCCTACCCTCCCTCATGAGGGGAACTTCGTCAGAGCTACTCCACTTGGGGAGCTCTGATTACAATTGTACATTACCCCGACATTTGTATGTAATCACTCTCCCATCACCAATCTACCATGCATACCTCTCATTCCATAGGATTACCCTCCCCATATGAGTGACATCATACATCAGTCATGTTCCTCCTTCCCATATCAAATATCCTCTATGATTTGTAAATGTGGAAAATATGAATAAATGTTATCTAAAAATTGAACTAGTTTTACAATTATCACTTCTGCAGCCCCTGCACATGTACAGGAACATGTACATGTACAGTACTTGCCAAGTCTATATTGCATTTTAAATAATGTATGCGATATTCAATGCTAAATATAAAAAAACTATGTACAAAGTACAATGTAGTTTGCACCCCTTCCTTTCCAAAACTCTAGAACAGGCAATAAAGACCATTTGAAACAAAGATGTGAATATTTACTTCTAAACAATGCAAACAAATCTTAGATACTAACTGATAATTCAGTCTTTTTGTGTTTCACACAAACCTGCATGTACATTTGTAGCTGCAGGGATCCAGATTTGTGTTTGTTTGTAGAGGGTACCAAATGAAATTGTTTGAGACTGTATGCAATTATGCATGAGCCCATGTTAAAATTGTATTATTTGGAGGGGGAGGGGTGGGGAGGGGGTAGGTCTGGACCTAAGGTTTGGACAGCTACATGTACATGGAGTAGTATCGAGACCTGTGTAGTACTGTATGGGCTGGTTTCAAATGAAAATGAGCAGAATATGGGTAAAAATGTGAGATCTATTTAGAAAGGGCTATTTCAATGGTTACAACTCAATGACAGAAATAAAGTATTCAGTGATAGAACTTTTTTCAATGACATAATCGGGTGAATCCAACACTGAAATTATAGCAATTGCCCAATTGAATTGGTTTAACTGAATTGAATTGAATTGAAATTACTGTGAACTTTTTCAATAATTTAGTGGGCAATCCATCCTCAGCCCTGTCTATATTTTCACTGCCCAGTTCAACCTACACCTGTACACGTACATGTATGCAGACTCTAGAGTACCTCCTTAGCTTCTATATATTTATCCAGACTTTCTCAAATATATAGTTTTCTGTACATGAACATTCCTGGCATACAATGTAGCTTGAGCATCGATCACGCTGCTGAGTGATAATATCAACGGCTTCTTACTCATCCAGTTGAGCGAGACACAATAGAATAGTGGCATTAGACAGAATGTCTGTCAGAGAGTGATATGTTTCCATTCACAGATGGAGTGTTGGTTCACCAATGTCATGGG
>JAVYIG010017812.1:0-24137 GCA_035222895.1 Strongylocentrotus droebachiensis | reverse complement strand
GTCCGATTTTCCTTCCCATTCTCTCCCCCTCTCTCTCTGTATCGTCCGCGAGATAACAATGACAAGCAAAGGGGAGACATCGAATAATTTTTTTTTAACATGCGAAAGAACGTTAGCCCACCCTCCAAAAAAAAAAAAAAATAACATTAATAATAATGATAATAGCCTAATAGTAATTTTTAAAATGATAATAATAACAAAAAGATAATAGCCTAATTGAGTGAATAAATAAATCAATAAATAATACAACATAAATGGACAAAAATGGGGTGCGGGCGGTCTTAGATAACATATTTTATACACGTATGAATGGCTTACCCCATACATGACTTCCCCGATCATCCCATCCCATTTTCCATTCCTCTGCAGCGTTCCATAGTTGCCATCTTTGACCAGCTGTATGCGGTACTTAAACGGGTAGATCTCGACGATTTTCTTGAGTAGATCCACACAAAAACCTTCAAAGCGACTCGTTCCATCCGGGAGGGTTACATTCATCAGAAAGGGGTCATCCTTCATTTAAGTTTCAAAGAAGAAAAAAAACAGATAAGTAAATTATTTTTAAAAGGCCCTTCTGGTATGCAGGTATTCACCCCATTGGTGCAGATGTAATGACCTTATTGAGGTCATACACATACACGAACATAATTTATTTAAAATATGACTTAATTTATTAGAAGGTGGAACAACGTGAATGCTGAGACATAAGAATAAATGAAATCACATAAATGGCATCAAAATTACTACAACCAGGGTTCGTACACTTACACATTTTTAAAATTCCATGACTTTCCATGACTTTCCAGAGCAGGATAATGTAAATTTCCATGACCATTTTCAATGATGAACATGTCTTAATTTAAAGCGTACAACTATATATCATCGCAATACTAGGAAGCAAATCACAAAACTATATAAGGCGCACCCCTATTTTGAAGATTCTCCCCCCCCCCCTCCCCCCGAAAAAAAAAAAAAATCTGAAAAAAAAATCTGGATTTCTTTTTTGTCATCTTTAGTTTAAAAACAACATGTTACTAGACCAAGGTCTAACTTAGTTCACAAGCACTTCAACTGTGCCTCGTATAATGAGAGTGAAAGTATTTTTTGAACACTGAAATAAGACGTGATCTGATCTGGTTAACAAAAAGCCACCAAAAACAAAGCCAACATTGGTCTTTTTGTAAACATCAGATCGGCTCTTATTTCAGTGACAGTGTTCGAAAATACTTTCATTTTATTACGAGGCACAGTTGAAGTGCTTCTGAACTAAGTTAGACCCAGTAACAATGTTGTTTTTAAAACTAAAGATGACAGAATTTTTTCCTCCGAGTCCAAACAGAAATGTGGACAGGCTAGTTTTTGCGTGGTGATTCGTTATCCCCTGTGTAAGTGAGCTGCATCATACAGGTGAGTGAGCTGAAGACACGGGAGAGCTTCGGCCGGCAAAGTGCCTTGTGACAGGGCATAATTTATCGAGACTGAAAAAAAAAACTCTAAAAAAAAAAAACTCTCTTCCTTTCAAATTAGGAACGTAGTTTAACTTCAAATAGTAGATCCTATTCTTTATTTGCATTATGTAATTAATGTTCAGACACAGAGATTTTTGAAAACCACTAAAAAGTAGCATTTGAGGACTCCAATATCCTGTACCTGACTATATAAGGCGCACCCCCGACTTTCGATATTTTGCTGACGGAAAAAAGTGTGCCTTAATTGCGGACCTTGGGGAAAGCAGCAACCACGAGGCTAGGCTAGCTAACTGGCTGTATGCTCGCGCTCGCACAATGGACGCCAAATGTGGAATCAAACAGCAATATTTTTTATCCTGCTGTCTACCAGCCAGGATTCAAGACAGTTACAACAGGGTTTGTCACCTCCCTGGTTACAATAAGTCCCAGGTCAACATGCTTAGTTTAGACCACTCCCTAAGACGAAACCAGCCGGGTTTTATATACTGGGCTAGGCATTCACCACTTCTCAAAATACAGAAGTCCACTCCCTGTCAGAGCATCCATCCCACATGCTTTACTATTATTGGTCCGTTTGTCTGTCAATTAAAAACAAGCGTGGAATGCAGCGCCCATGCTATACATGAACCCAAGATTTGCATACATTTTGTTATGTGCTGGTTGCCTGGTAACCGATAACAAACCCTGTTCAGAGAAACCACATGTAATATTACACCACGCTGGGCGGCAACTGTCTGGCATGCATGCACTAATCCTTGCCGTTTGTAAACACAATAGTTAAGAATACTACTTGGATTTTGATAGGGAATATGAATATCTTTGCCTTTTAAAAATAATTCTACGGCACGACATGCTTTGGGGGAACTGAGAATGAGTGAAAGTCGATAGTGAAAGAGATAAAGAGATGTGAATGAATGTTGGGGTGGGATCGAGAAACAAAATGAAAGAAACTTGAGAAAGAAAAGAAAACATGCGAAAACTACTTTTCAAAGGTAAATAATTTTGTATTATTTTTAAGAAAGAGATCAAAACGTGAATTTGCCTACACACAGGTCAACAAACTTCATAATTTGTGATTCTGCAGTACTGGGCTAGCGGTCACTGACAAGTTTAATTTATGCTGGCTTCACTCCCCGCCCACTCACAAGGAAAGTTTTTGATTGGTCTGATCAGTCACATCACTTGCTTACTGTAAGGAGAAACACACACACAAACAAATACACACTCTCGATCTCACAGCTCAGCACAATAGGTGAATTCGCCTACACACAGGTCAACAAACTTCATAATTTATGATTCTTCAGTACTGTGCTAGTGGTCACTGACAAGTTTAATTTATGCTGGCTTCACTCTCCGCCCACTCACAAGGAAGTTTCTGATTGGTCTGATCAGTCACATACACACAAATACTGTACACACACACTCTCACAGAGCTCAGTACATTGCATGAATTTGCCTATACACAGGTCAACAAACAGTCATGCACACACAAATTTCTCAAAAAGAACATTAGCATCGTACTACACTGCATTGTGATGGGCTAGCTATTATGTGAACCAAAAATTTTTCAAAATGTGTTTTTCCTTTGTTCACAAGACAAATTAAATGCCATTTTAACAAACATCTTGAAGAAAAAAAGATTTTTCCTGACTTTCCAGAAGAAATGGACGAATTCCCTGACTTTCCCTGACTTTTTGCTTCTGGAAAAAACATTTTTAAATTCCCTGACTTTCCAGAAATTCCCTGACCCGTACGAACCCTGTACAACAATTATTTAAATTATTATCTGTTCATTCCCACGTTGATGCTGGTTATTCGTAATGGATTAGGAGTTACAAATGTAAGCGGGCGGTCAGTAACGCCCCATCCCCCTCTATTTTTTCACAAAGAATTTGACAATTCGACAAATTTATAATATATCATTTTTGTCACACTCTTATTTTAGGAGACCAATTAAAAAAATTGAATAAAATAACACGATTACAAATTTTAAGTAAACATACAAAATAATACTAATGTGTTGATGAGGTTTAAAAGAGGAATATTTCGAATGGTGTATTCAAACCTTTTCTACTTACCAATACTGATGAAATAATGAACGTTCTGTTCTCGTAATCGTGGCTTCCCTTTCGGCCGTGTGTCTCGCTATCGAAGAAGTAGATTGGAGGGTCGTTGTTCTGACTCCATGTGCCAACCTGCAGTGGAGTATTGGGGGAGGAGGAGAACAAAGAGACAGGTTTAGAGAGGGGAGCAATGGAAGGGAAAGAGAGAAGGTAAAGGTGTTGATAAATCATAAATAAGATAAATCATAATTTTAACATCTTGAAAGTAATATTTATATGAAGAGTTTAATTCCATAAGGGGCTATTAAAATCCACGTTGGGTATTTCCACTTTCCCCGGTAGTAATGTATCTTGATCTTTGGATACATGTTATAGAGGAGGTACCCTTGACCAATAATATATGGTTTAAACGAATCTACCAAGTATATTTTATTTTTGCTGAATTTGTTGTTATTTTATTTTCATGGATTTAGACATAATTTTATGGCTAATTTTTTTGCCATGTAGGAAATAAGAATTTTCAAACAAAAAACTAAATTTGGATTTTTTTTAAAAATGGATTTAGCTCCGTTTGGAATCAAGCTCTCCATATTTCTATCATTTAGCAAATGCCTCCAAATATACATAAATTACTACATAATTATATGAAGAAAGGGAGAAAGACAATTAGAGCGACGCAAGGAACAGGAGAAGAGACAAATGGAAATATAGCTAGAACACGAGGAAGTGGTGAAAGGGAAGATTTATCGAATAGTATCTAAAAGTGTTATCGTTAAAACAATTCACAAAATATTGGTTTTATCAATAACAAGCTTCGCATTTCCACATTAAATTTGTTCATAGCCAATAAAAAGCAACGATTTCAGTAGATTATAACGGTAACTTGTTTAAAGATAAAGTTTTTTTTTTTTTTTTTTTTTTTTTTTAGTTGTTCAAACATTTTATTTATGTGTATACTGTTATTGTTGAATCAACGAGTCATGCACTTTTTCAATAAACAATTTTCTATCTAAATAACAAATAAAAAAAAAATGATTTCAATATAGGTAGCTCATCAAAAATAATAATAAGTATAACCAAATGTAGGAAAATTCACATACATGTCGTATGTTCTTTACATGCACAAAGTCATTTTTACAATGCCCTTTTGTTTCATTTATAAAGAGTATCACCATTATTAGTTACATATCAAATAAAAGTAAAACAAGTCAATATATATTGGTATAATTCCTATTTGGCTTCACATGCATCTGTAATGAATATCAACAAATATGAAATTACATCAAAATAATAACAAGACATGCATATTATATTTTGCATCTGATAATGAACAGATCTATTATAAAGAAACATTACCATTTTAAACTATTTGATATGAAAACAAATAACTTGCAGATTGCATTTAGCAACACTACACTCTCTTCATCTATAACGAATATTGATAAAAATAGCAATACATTTTTTCATAGATTATTTGATGTTCGGAATAATGATGATAATTGTTTTCAATTAAAGATCACATTTTGGTATATAACCTAACATTTTCTTATTCTGTTAAATTAAATTATAATACAATGCATTTATATATATATATGGTCAACCAGTATCGAAAAATTTATGTTATGAATGTCCAGAAGGAAAATTAGGGATTACATAATATACAAAAACAAAAGGGAGAGATATTTCGATGATCATATCCAATACTCAATTCAAGAAGAAACGTCACATCTCAATTAGAAATAATTATGTCAACTATATTACAATTCGAAAATAATATCGCTAGTGACATTTGTTTGTCTCGCAATATTATGGTCAACAAGGGATCAAAAGTACATTAATATTTTCGTGTGCCGCTGCAACTGGCACTTCGTCATGCAGGACTGGTGATGAAATATAGTACAATATTCATGAAGTCCTCCTGATGCTGCAGATTTGGTCTTCTTTTCAAAATGAACTTCACTTATTCGAAGCTTTTATGTTCTTCTGGAAGCTTTTGTGTTATTTCAATAACTTTTTTTTTTTTTCTTCATATTTTTCCCTCCACAGGGATTTTATTGATTTTCATTCGAAACACATACAAAAATATATATTCAAGGTAATTTACATATTAACATAAATAAAATAAAATTGGCTTTTCAAGATACAAGTATTGATGAACTGTTGAGTTAACACAAAATAACAAATCAATAATTCATTTCTAACACTCATGGAAAGAAAAACAAATACAGAAAAAATATCATTTTAAGTAAACAAATTCCTGAATTGAAACCATTTTCTTGTGAATTTATTATTTCTACAATTCGAATTTGCAATATACTTTTCGTTTTTGAAGTAATTTGTAATCGAAACTCTAATATTATCAAAGTCGGGCAATTGTTTCTTTATTTTGGAAGTATACACCATCTGTCGCACCACAATCAGTATACAATTCAATGCATAATTATTTGAACCTTTTAAACCAAATAATTTATCTTGTAATGAAAATGTTAATTTATTTCCGGTTCCAGTATTAATCCAGTGTTCTAACCTACCCCAAATATTTTTAACATGCGTACAATCACATAGCAGATGTATAACTGTTTCAGTCTGTTCATTACAAAATGTACATTCTTTTCTTGGGACTAAATTCATTTTAAACAGTAGATCGTTCGTATATAATATGCGTTGCAAGACTTTAAACTGAAACCATCGTAAGCCCACATCAATAGTACAATTAAATCCAATAGAACAATATGTTCCCCAACTCTTATCATTCAGGTCGAAAATGCATTTCCATTTAAGAAAACTTTTACATTGTCCTTTTCTTCTTTTTAATAAAATTGCATAGATATGTGAACATCCTTTAATACGTTTCATAACAAATGCCATTGTATCTGGGAAAAGAGGTTGTGGCACCTTGTTAAAAATAGTACAATTGTTAAACCCTTGTCTAATTGCATCGCATAATCCACGATAAAAAAGAAAATTTATTTGAATATTATACTTTTCTTGAAAGTGTTCCAAAGAGAAAAAATCACCATTTGTGTCTAAAATATCGTTAACAAAACGAACTCCCTTTTGACACAATTTTTTATTATATATTGAGCTATTGCCTATTTTAATGTAATCATTATTCCATAAGGGTTGGCAAGAAATGTTATCATAATGCATGGACAAGAGCGTACTATAAGCCATGAACATTTCTTTCCAAAAAATGTTCTTTGTTTTACCTGCCAGTTCCCGAAAATAATTGTTTCCCATATATAATTTTAAATCTTGCCGTTCAGGCAAGAAAGATTGCAAAAGACAGAGGATATTGCTATCTATTGAGCCAATTACTAATCTCTTAATCCAGGATATTTTTAATGATTGGCAATGTGTGTATATATCTATCATTTTAACCCCTTCGTCTGAGTAACTTTGTGACATTTGATTTCTACTTATTTTATCAGGTTTCTCCCCCCATATAAATCTATAAAAGTGAGCATTTATATCTTTCAAAAGATTTTCACCAGGATAAGGGAGGGACAAAAAAAGGTAGTTTAATTTGGATACCAACAATGACTTGACAACAGTGATTCTTCCAAGAACAGTTAAGTATCGTCTTAACCACGATGTCATTTGACTTTTTATTTCTTTAAATTTTTCATTATAATTGTGAATTATCAATTTGGGCAAATCCGTACAAAAGTCTATACCTAAATATCTGAAATAATCATCAAACACCCAATTTAGATTTCTATTCAAAAGAACACCATCTTTCTTGTTTTTAAATCCTCCAATCCAAATCGCATGTGTCTTCTGTATATTAACTTTTAAACCAGACATTGCATTATATTTATCTAAAATGTTTAATGCACTGTTTAATTCCATTACTGACCCGTTCAATGTTAGAAGAGTATCATCTGCATATTGAATTATTTTAAGTTGTCTACCAGGTAAGCTCAAACCAACAATGGAATCGGAATTTCTAAACAAGAGACCTAGTATTTCGGCGCATAACAGAAAGATAAGAGCTGACATGGGATCTCCTTGACGACAACCTCGCTCTATTGAAAATCTTGGAGACAGGTGTCCATTGATTAATACACAGGATTGAGCATTTTCATAGAATACATTAACCCATTTTACAATAGAGGGACCAAACTTGAAAAAGTGCAATACTTTTCTAATGAAATCATGAGAAATAGAATCAAATGCTTTTTCAAAATCTATAAGCAGCAATAAACCAGGAATGTCATTGATATCAGTATACAATAATAAATCATATAACAAACGGATATTCTCTCCAATGAAGCGCCCTGACATAAAGCCTTTCTGGTTTTCATGTATAAGAAAAGGAAGTACGTTCTTTAATCTGTTTGCTATACAAGCGGAACCTAATTTATACACCACGTTCAATAAAGATATGGGTCTCCAATTTTTTAAATAATGTCTATCTTTTTTTCCTTTGGGAATTAAAGTGATGACTCCTAACTTCTGTGTATAGGACATTCCGGATGAATATGCAGAGTTCAAATATCTCACTAAAAATATGTGTAATTCTTTCCAAAAGTGTTTGAAAAATTCGACGGTGTATCCATCTAGACCAGGTGATTTATTATTTTTCATATTTATAAGTGCTTGATGAACTTCATCGATGGAGAGTTCTCCTTCGAGCTTCTGTGACATTGAAGCGGTTAATTTACTTATATCTGGATCATTTAATATTGTATTTAAGTCTACATTAACAACAGGATTATTTTTATACAATTTAGAGTAGAATAATACAACTTCTGATATAATATCATCATGCGATGTTATCTCCTTGTTTTCAGTAGTGACCAATTTGCATATACGTTTATTCACAGCATTTCTTTTTTCTAAATTCAAAAAATATGTTGATGGTTTCTCGCCATATTCCATCCATTTAATTTTAGACCTCATCTTTATTCCTTCCATTTTTTCTTTTCTTAGTGATTCTAACTGAACTTTCTTTTCATTTAATATGACTAAAGCTCTATTTTTGTCCGTTTGTGATATCAATGCCTTCTCCAAAGCTATAATTTCTTTCTCTAAATCATATTCTAAATTTACCAATCTTTTTTTCTTTCTGGCCGAGTATAAAATTGTTTCACCTCTAATTATGGTCAACAATGTATCAAAAAATAACTGATCATTAATTTTACAGTAAATTCATATTGTGTATCTTGTCCTTCTACCTCAAATCTATTTGCATTGTTATTATATGGGACATAATAGGTCTCAATCGTTTGATGAATGACACCTTTAATTTTGTCCACATAACTATCATCCCTTAACAACGAATTATTGAATTTCCAGTAACCTCGACCTACCATACAATGATTTAAATTCAAAGATAGCTTGACCAGGGAATGATCGGATCTGTACCCAGGTAAAATTTCTATTTTATTAACGAGTGACAGTAGTTCAGTGGAGACCAAAAAATAATCCAATCTAGCCGCCTTAAAGGGAGTAGGTTGCCGCCATGTAAACATTTTTTCCAGGACATGTAATTCTCTCCATGGGTCTATCAAATCTAAATCATTCTTCATTTGATCGACTTTTTTCTTGGCATTAGGATTATTAAGGCGAATATAATTATATGTATCTTTATCAAAATCTTGAACCAAGTTCCAATCTCCGCATAAAATTGTTAATGGATTATCAAAATCCAAAGCAAGTCTTTCAATATCTGCATAAAAACTAACACTATCGTGATTAGGACCATACAAGGATATTAATGTTATGTCATAGCTATATATCTGTAGGCCTAACGCAACAAAATTCCCTTCTTTTGATCGCTCAATCTTATTTACATTAAATTGCACCCCTTCCCCAAACAAAATAGCAACACCTCTGGCATTTGACGCTTTATGGCTGAAAAAACAATTATCTCCCCAAAATCGTTTTATAGAAGCTTCTTCCTCAGCTACAAAATGTGTATCTTGCAAGCAACATATTTGGAACTTTTTTAATTTAACAAATTCTAAAACATCATTTCTTTTTTCGCGATTTCCCAAACCTCGACAGTTCAAAGAAATTATATTGAAACTAGCCATTGAATATTAACTTTACCTCGGTACTATGAAAATCAAATCCTGTGGAGTTTTTCTTTTGTAACATTAAACAAATAACACTGACAGCACTAAGCACTAGTCCACCGAAACAGCTTACACTGCAACACCTATGACAATTACAGCGATGTCTAGCACAAACGAAACTACAAAACAAAAACACATATGTCTCTGTTAGCGAGACAAGACGCAATACCAAGAAAGCCACAGGTGACCACATATTTGCTGTGGATCCCCGAAACCCCACCAATCCAACTAAGAGGGGAAAATGTATCGAACGTTTCTCCCTTGAAAAGAAGGCACACCGACTTAACTCACACACATTCCTGCTTATTGTATGATAACTTTTGTCATGTCCGGGAAATGTATACACTTAATTATTTTACATATTTACAAATGTGCGACCTCCTATGATTCACACGGGTAACCTGAACACAAACTCCCCTTTCACAGAAGAGGTCAAATATACAAAAAAAAAAGATCGATAGCTTGACCGTAGTACTTTTGCGGAAACGACTAGCCCTTGATCATAGTCTTAATTCGTATCATACATGTATATACATTGCTATATGATATTCCTTTAACCTTGCTTTGGATAACAAGATATAAAAACAAAGATAATTAAAATATTAACCTCCATATTCGGATTTATCATGATTATCAACGTATTTAAAGATAAATTGTTTAAAGATAAAGTTGAGTTCTGGTCATGCGATACAATTGTGAAAGAAACGGTGTGGCATCGATCATAAAAATTTGATCATGTAGCATATAAGTATTGGTGTGTACTGCAAGGTTCTGAAGCCATCAAAATGATGATAAATTTTGCCCAGTATTGGTAAAAGTAACAAGCATTTTACACAGAAAGATGTATATGGGACCACACAAACATGTGGCCTAAACATGAGATCTACATTTTAAAGCTGTAACATGTCATAGTTAGAATATGAAGGCATTTGAAGAGCCATGCTTTTCAGGGAACATTTTTTTCTTTGATTTTCTTCCACACTTGCATAAATAATAATGATTATGCTCACAAATTATCTTTCACCTCTCCCCAGAACTCAACCTTCTCTTTAAACTTTTATTAAACGGGCCCTTATCAATTCTTACCTGCTCCACAACTCCATTGTGAAGTCCGAGTATTTGAAGGGAATAGTTGGTCCTTGATCCATTTCCATCGAATTGAACTCGTCCACTTAATTGATTCGTTGCTGTCTGAACAATCAAAATAAAACAGAAACGGAGCTTGTAATAATCACACTTAACCTCGGTTACATTTTGCTTTCCAAGCCATATACAAACGTGTCCTATAAAATATTAAAAACAAAGTGAGTCCAAATCAGTCCAAGTTGTCATCACATTTATAGGCAGCTTCTTTTTACAAGGGCTGCGATATTATGGATTTTCTTTGAAATGAATCTTGTAAATGTATCTATGATATACATGATGTTAACTTTACTCTCACTGAGAAAAATAAAGAATTATTTAATAATTATAATCTTTACCGCCATTGATTACCCTTTACCAAACGTTCATCTTGTTTTTAAAAAAACATGTCCTAACAAAAATGTAACTACTTTCACGACTTTTTCAAACGTATTTGTGTCTGTTTGAAACCAAAAGAGTGTTAAATCATCATGTTACACAGATTTAGCGCCCTTCTTGCCCCAATCAGATTACCTTAATCAACTGAGGGTGTTTTACAGAGACTAAGATCGACTTTAAGTTGGACTTAACTATGGCAGGCAGTTCATGCCAAGGTTTGCTCTAACCATTTACTGGCATTGGTCTCTGCAGGGACGTATAAATCTTGGTCTCAAATCTACAGAATTTTATTTGTTGTTATAGTTCATTAGTGAAGGAAAAAATATTATCTAAAGATCATAATTGAGAGACCAATAGTGAGAGCAGCCAGTTGCATGAATGGCCTGTCATAGTTAAAGGCACACTGCCATACTTGTAGCTACTTGCTCCCTCTATATAGAAAACTTCTCCAATCGGTGCCTGTTGGTCCCCCATGATCCTCTTTTTCTTATGTTAAATGAGAGCTGAGTTAATGAGATAGCCACCTGTCACAGTGACCTCGATGGCTCGCTGTGTGGTCTAATCCCTTCTTGCCCAGTAGTGGTGACGGTCTTTAAGTCCAACTTAAAGTCGATCTTAGTCTTTGTGAAACACCCCCTGGTCACCGAAACCAAATAATATACTATGTAGTTCAAACAAAATCAAGATTTCAGTTTACCCTTTTGATGGCATCCAGGAGCTCCGGTCCGACCGTTGAAGCAACAGTCTCGGTGCCTTCCTTGACTTGTTTAAAACACCTGTGGTAGGTATTGACCCTCGGTAGCGGTAACTCCCTACCGCTTTCGTGGATGGAACGCGCCGCGGATACGGCTACTCTGCAGAGGTCGTGAGCGAGGATGGCCTCGTACTTTGATACAAAAACAAACAAATAGATTTAAAATAACGAACAAACAGAAAATATGATTACTGATAACCTACGCCTCGTGAACTTGAATATCTAGATACATAAAGTGTTTCTGCTTTTTCCCATTCAACACAGGTGTCAGTAATTCTGGTATATTAAATAATAATTATAATAATTGTAATGATAACAGTAATATGTCTTCTTTACCCGGGGTAGCCTGATCGGTGTTAATACTGTTCTCCCTGATGAGGGCCCTGCAATACTATTATTACCTCGGCTTTAGCCGAATTACCATGAAAAGGCGCTCAATCATTCATGGAATTTCTTCCTACCGGTTGCCCATTTACGTCACCTGGGTGGAGTGTGGCAAATGAAGATTAATACCTTGCGGCACTAAATGTAAATATTCTCATTGCACGGCATTTGTTCTTGCGACAATTGATTGCTCCGCGGTGATTCCTTACACTAACCAGATTTTTAAATTCAACATTGGATTCCTTTAAAAACAACAACTCTAAGGTTGAATCCAGTAGTCATGCTGGTGATCACATGCAAATGTCTGCTATCACATTATAATGCCTCACAAGGAGATGTGAAATAAGTTTTCTAAAAACTATTTTTACCCCCCCCCCCCCCCCCCGTCAGACACACAACTTCACCTTTTACCCCTTGCTTGTTTGCTTGTCTGACCTTTTGTCTGAACTGTGCCCCCCCCCCTTTTTTTCTTAGAGAGAGAGAGAGAGAATCCTGGATACGTCCATGAGTCTAAGAAATGTATTTATTGTGGACTTTTAGATTTGCACAACGACAACGTGGATTGCTACCATCGACGTTCTTTTAATGTACTGCCTTGAATGGACGTCACACGTATCAGTCCACGCAAATCTAAAAGTCCCTATTACAAAAAAAAACTCTACTTACCCCTACATTGGAATTCGCAAGTGTGGGATGAGAGTCTCTGAACTTATCTGACCAATCACCAAACAGATCTTGATACGCTTCACTACTCTTGTTCGTGATCAGAGAAAAGCCGGTTAGGTTCATTCCTCCAAAGGACATGTTACTGGTGTCTATGGTGTCAAAGTCCTGTGAAAGAAATAAATAATACGTACATTAAAGCCCCACTGTACTACTTATGCTACTTGCGCCCTCTATATAGCAAACACTGCCTAAGCGGTGACCTTTAGCCCCCCATTGGTCCCCTTTTTCGTATGTTAATTGAGAGCTGATTTGATGAGATAACCACATGTCAGTAAACATGCATCCCTCCTGGCCAAACTAGTGCAGATAGGCTTTAAACAAAAGTGGTTATGTCGTCTTCTTATTCTCATAATGTTGAGAAGGGCACTGGCTATCCGATAAATCCTAAGCGAAGACGAATTGAGCATAGCTCCTTTTCCCCCCACCTAAATTGCATGTATATGGAGATGTCGCCGATGGCTGAATAGCTCTTTCAGGGCCGAGTATCTTTCTTGCCAAAGTATCTTGGAACTCTGTTGAATTAGTAGTTTTATTTCAGATATTAGTTCTATTTTTGATAATGCCATTTGAATGTATATGTTATTTGATAAATCAGCTTTCGCACCAGAGTCTGCTATATCGTTTACTATCACATCACAGAGTTCGAGGATCCTGGGATCAAGATATGCATGTATGCCATTTCCATTAAATTTAAACTTATTAGGAATAGTTAGAATTTCTGTAATAATGGGTTCGTCATTTTGTCGTTGTAGAGAAAAAAAGTGAGCTTAGTAAGTCAGTGAATATTAAAACACCTGTTTATATTGAGAAGTAAGGTACATAGAAAGCAGCTGAACAGATCCCTTTCTCGGGAAGTTTGGATTCGTCTGAAAAACTAAAGAGAGTATTTGTTTTTTCTGATGGCAATTGGGGTCAACATTTTGTTCATTCCTTTATCATTATAGTGCCAAAGATTGAAGAAGAAAAAATGACCAAAGATCTATTCTCTCTCTCTTTCTCTCTGTTAGAGATGTGATTCCCATTTTTTTTTTGACCAACAACCAAAAAGTACAATGTACTTATGGGTTTGATTAACTCCACGGCTCGGATGCACACATCCCGAATAGCTCTCGCAATTTTCAATGGATTAACATTTTGTTTGTCGATTGGTGAAATGGACAGCCTAATGTCGGTTTGGTATGATCTATCAGTGGCGGATCCAGGGAGAGGGGCCCGGTCCCCCTCCCCTGGCCCCCAAACAGGTAAATTTAACCTTTTTTTAGATTAAAAAAAGAAGTAGGGCCCCCTCCCCCTGGCGCAAGGGGGGGGGGAGTGGGTGTTGATTCGGCGCTAAATATTTTCTCACGAATTTGAAAGAAGAACAAGAAATTAGTGCTCCTTATCCCCCGCCTTTTCGCCGGCTGGCGGACTCGCCACTCCACATTTTCTCACGAATTGGGCCCCCTATTCGGCCCCCTCCCTTTCCAACGGCTCGATCCGCCCCTGTGATCTAGAGCAGAGGTTCTCAAATTGTTTCCTTGACGGTCCTGGGGAGTGTTTCACAAAGACTAAGATAGACTTAAAGTTAAACTTAAATATCGCAGGCCGTTCATGCCACTGTTTGCTCTCACCATTATCTTTCGATAATATTTTTTCTTCAATAATGAATTATCAACAAATATATTCTGTAGATTTGTGCCCATGATTTGTCCGTACCTTGAGAGACCAATGCTAGTAAATGGTTAGAGCAAACAGTGGCATGAATGGCCTGCCATATTTAAGTCCAACTTGAAGTCGATCTTAGTCTTTGTGAAAAACTCTCCAGATGTGATTTCCATGAAAACTATAAAAGGTCCGTATTACATGGGATGCCATTCACCCGAAAATTCGTACGGTTAGTCGTATATTAACTACATGCAGTAACTGAAGTAGATGAATGCGCAATTGCTGGGAAGCTGGAAACAACTCAAACAATCCTCAATTTTGTTTCAGACTCAGAAAATCTACTCCTTAAATTTACAGTAATAACACTCGGGTTTTCGCAATTAGTCTCTTGTTTAGTCGCTCGGCGTCAGATATATATATCATTATCAGACGCGCCCTTGTCTAAAGGCTAGCCCAGATTGAGCTCGCGAAGGAAACGGTAGCATATATTGGCACGAGCTTTAGTGGAGTCATGAATATTCATTATTCCCTACGTCACAGACGTGCGGCGTGCGTACTCTGTCATATACACAATGTACTAGTACACGTACGAGTACGTTCGTAAGTATACCTACATTGTACATGGACTTTGCTGCGGAATGAAGAGAATCACTATTTAAAGGACAAATTACTCCATGAAGCCAAGTACGAACAGAGAATTGAAAGCAACTACACTCCCTAATCTAGCTATTTTTGTAATAACATATAGTTAATTTTCCATAATAATTTATTCTTTCAAGGCTACATACTTTTAAAGGAACTTTCAAAAGATGATATTGTAGATAAATGAAAAAAACAAAAAACATGTGCACCCAGCAGTTCAATGCAGTTCATATACCTACATACCCACTACCAAATATTACTTGCATGTTGCTTAAATAGTTCGATAGTTGACAGCCACAGTATTAAGTAACATAATAGGTGTTTCATGTATTTTAATACTGGTAAGTTGCTCGATAACATCACTCAGTATAGTATGATTCAATATATATCTCATTAATGAAACCATGTAAAGGCTATATAGTCTCAAACATACCTACACCATTAAACCGAGTGCCAGCACCATTAAACCATGCCCCCAAATTATTAAGTAATCTTCTTTTGGGTATCGAAAGACCGAGGTTTTACTGGTTTATTTAGGGAATTGGAAAATTGATACTATAATGTTCGATTACATCACTCAGTATATGATTTGATCCGAGATATATCTTATTAATGAAACCATACTAAGGCTATAAAGTCTCAAACAAACCAACACCATTAAACCGAGTGCCAACAACATTAAACCATGCCCCAAATTTAGTAATCTTCTTTTGTGTGTCGAAAGACCGAGGTTACCCGGGTATATTTAGGAAAATGAAATTTGTAATACTATAATGTTCGATTACATCACTCAGTATATGATTTTATCCGAGATATATCTCATTAATGGAACCATACTAAGGCTATAAAGTCTCAAACAAACCAACACCATTAAACCGAGTGCCAACACCATTAAACCATGCGCCAAATTTAGTAATCTTCTTTTGTGTATCGAAAGACCGAGGTTACCCGGGTTTATCTAGGAAAATGGAAATTTAATACTGGTAAGATGCTCGATAATATCACTTAGTCTCATTTGATTCGATATATATTTCATTAATGAAACAATGCAAAGGCATTCTAGTCTCAAACGAACCGTCCCCATTAAACCGAGTGCCAACACCATTAAACCATGCCCCAAATTTAGTAATTTTCTTTTGTGTCGAAAGACCGAGGTTTCCCGGGTATATTTAGGAAAATGACATTTGTAATACTATAATGTTCGAGTACATCACTTTGTATATGAGTTGATCCGAGATACATGAATATCTCATTAATGAAACCATGCAAAGGCATTCTAGTCTCAAACAAGCTATCATAATTAAACCGAGTGCCAACACCATTAAACCATGCGCCAAATTTAGTAATCTTCTTTTGTGTATCGAAAGACCGAGGTTTCACTGGTTTATTTAGGGAATTGGAAATTTGATACTATAATGTTCGATTACATCACTCAGTATATGATTTGATCCGATATCTCATTAATGAAACCATCTAAAGGCTATATTAGTCTCAAACAAACCTACACCATTAAACCGAGGGGGACGCCACGTGACCCCGAATATTTGTAGAAAACATTGATTGAAAACATATTAAAAATGTACATTTCTGAACAAAAGAGAAAAGAAAAAGGGCTTGCCCCCAAAATGTACGTGAGCCATCATCCCGTCCCCAGCCCCCCCCCCTGATCAGTCCGACCACGCTGCGCCATTCGGCCCACCCTCCCCGCAGTATTCCCTTGGTACAAGTATATATTACCGACAATTCTCTTCCAATTAGTTTAGATGGCGTAGCCTGTCTATGTTTCAAGGAGGGAGGGGCGGTGGGGATGTGGCAGCGTTACTATCAAGGGGCTGATCCAGGCGCGAATCCAGGGGAGCCGAGCGGGCCTCCCCCCCCCCCCCCCAACAAAAAGAGAGAGAGAGAAGGAAAATAAGGGAAAGGGAAAGAGGAGAGAACGTTAAAGAAAGAAGAGGAAAAAGAAGAGAAAAGGGGGGAGAAGAAGGAGATCGGGGGGGGGGGGCGAAAAGGTGTTACCTCCCAAATAATAAAAGGAAGGAAAGGGAAAGAACAAATGAAAGAAGAGACAAAGGGAAGGATAAAAAGAGGAAGAATGGGGATATCAGTTGCAATTTTCTATCCAACAAGTTGTGGATCGGGGGAGGGACCAAAAGGCCCATCCCTCTCCCTCCCCCATATAATTAAAACATGGTTTATTTCTAATTCGATACCGGTGATTTACCGGTGTTTATAAATGACATATTTTTCCGGTAAAAAAATATGATAGTAACGTAAATTTTACTTTAAAAAATAAAATAAAAAACGCCCCCCCCCCCCCCTGACCTGCCAGTGACACAAATGCGGCATCAAAATATTTGTGCTTCTCTGACCGTAATTAAATGCCTAAAACCCCTGAACCCCCCCCCCCCCCCCGCCCCACACCAATTTACGCTCGCTACCCTCTACCTGATCGTAAATACTTTAGCCCCCTTTGATAAACGTTCCGCGGGGCCTGTGTATATAATTTATACGCATACAACACTGATCTCTATGATGTCTTTAACGTGACATATCTTCTTCTCCCCTTGCAAACGAGAAAGAAAACAAGGCTCTTGAAAGTCAAATAGATATATATTAAAAAATGTAAATAATGTTTCAGTATTTTTGTCATTTCTTTTTACGAATTTGCCTCGCTCACGACTGCAGCAATTAGTCACCATATAGTCAAATAGCCCTTTCATTTCATTTTAGAAATAACCTCTTTCTCTCTTCAAGAGATATGGAATGTTCAATCTGAGGGCTTTTTGTGGTCTTTGAAAAGAGCACACAATGGGAGCAGTGTAATGGATTGAAAGTCAGACAGCCTTTTCATTTTTTTTTTTAGAAATAAACTCTAATCCATCCCTTGGTATCGAAATTGCACTGCCCCTAATGTGTTATCTTTTTAAAGAGCACAACGTACCTTCGGACTTCGGATTAGGTAGCAGAACACAATACCTGAATACTGCATGACACAACATTCAATGGATTCAAAAAGGATAAATCCTAGGGATCCTTGGTATACATTGTTACCTTTCTTCGCCCCAGTGATCTCGAGGCAGCAGACAGCAAGAAATGTTGTAAATAATAAAAGGTCCACGGGAGTGGTTCTTAGAAGCTTTCATCTAAACATAAAACTCACACTCTCTCCAACTATATAAAACAAAAGGTTGTCTTGGGAACCACTTCTATCTTAACGGATAGGGTGCAGGGGCAAAACCTTTTCCGATACCTGTATAAAACCAATCCTTCTTTATAATTCCGAAATATGAGGGCTTGAATACTTGATAAAGGATACGAAAGAATTAAAGAAATGCTACAAAACATTCCTACCTGACTCCCTACAACCGATCTTTTTTTAAAGCTCTCATTGGCACTAACAGATCAGCGATGAGTAGCACTATTATAGCGGAAACTGAACGATTCCCCCTCGCACTAACAATATTAAAATGTGCTGTTGGCTGCTGGCATCACGATGATAAACTCCTCCGAAAAGAGCTTTGTTTAGCCAGCTTACGTTGAGGGCAAAATCATTGACATCAAATATTGCAAAAACATGAAATCCTTTTAAAACTCATGAGGTTTCTCTCGCATCTGGCAAAACCATAATACATTTTCTATCAATAGGAAAAATTACAAGATAGGTATATAAAAGCCTGGAAAGACAGTCTATGAAAATAATAATGAATACTCTACAAAATTAAAAGCATATAGAACAGGGTTCAAATTATTTTTTTGTACTCACACCTCTTTTAGTACTGACGGGGGCTCTTTTTTATACAAATATCCATTGAATTGGTATCTATGATACTCCTCAATTATTTGCTATTTCATCATTATCATTTTAATCAGCATTTTCCCTCTTACAAATTTACAAGCTACATGTACATAACTGTTACTGACTTTCATCCCGTGATGACATTCTCTCGATTTCTTCCCGTTCTGCACATTATTTCCTCCTCATTATTGGGAGCAACCTTTACATTCTTTCTTTACTGAGCCGCGTAGCGCCGAGGCGATTGTGTGTGTGTGCTATTTTGGACAGGCGCGGATCCACGGGCCGATTCTACCGCCCCCCCCCCCCCCTAGCCTCCAAACCGGTAAAAAAATATGATAGTAACGTAAATTTTTACCTTAAAAAATAAAATAAAAAACGCCCCCCCCCTGACCTGCCAGTGACACAAATGCGGCATCAAAATATTTGTGCTTCTCTGACCGTAATTAAATGCCTAAAACCCCTGAACCCCCCCACCCCCCCCCCCCACACCATTTTACGCTCGCTACCCTCTACCTGACCGTAAATACTTTAGCCCCCACTTTGATAAACGTTCCGCGGGGCCTGTGTATATAATATATACGCATACAACACTAATCTTTATGATGTCTTTAACGTGACATATCTTCTTCTCCCCTTGCAAACGAGAAAGAAAACAAGGGCCATTAAAAGGGATTAAGCGACAAATAATGATTGTGATTCAAATTGATGCGAATATTTGTTTGAATAAGCACTGCTATTCACCCGAATCTTCTTTTTAAAAACAATTTTTACAAATCTCAGCCATGCTTACTGTGTTGAGACGTTCCATTCAATGTAAAATACTCATCAAAGAATACACTTCTCCTAATCTGAAAGTGATCTTACAACACAGTGGCAGAATTGCATGGCTGAGATTTGTAAAAGTCGTTTTTACAAAGAAGATTCTGGTGAAAAGCATTGCTTATTCAAAAAAAATCCTTGCATCAATTTTGAATCACAATGATTATTTGTCGCATGATCCTTTTATTAAATAACCTTGTTTTCTTTTTTGTTTGCAGGGGGAGAAGAAGCTATGTCACGTTAAGAAATCATAAAGATTCAGTTGTATTATGCGTAATATATACATTATGATACCAGAACAAAATGTTGATTATCAGAATGTCATTTTAGAATACCTCTATACAAATACCACATTGTCTTTAGCCCGTATCAGTAGTAGTATGAGCCAATATAAAGCTATTATTCTTTATTCAGTTCAGTATAATGCTTTTCCTCAAAAATAGTTTCGTTATTTTTTTAGGGTTGAGACGCTAAGAAACGGTTCAAATGTACATTCCACAAACCCTGAACCATTGCAAAATGATGGTGGTTCTCTCTCTCTCTCTCTCTCTCTCTCTCTTCAGTTTAATCATGCATTATCAACTACATATACAGCAGCGACCAAAAACTTAGGGTTATCTGAGATAGGTGAAAGTAAGAGTTAAAAAGAAAGTCATGCTAAAACGGCGCTTCACCTCCCCCCCCCCCCCCTGAAAAAGCATCCCCCCCCCCCCCGCTTTAATATTCACCGGCCGGCTGAGTCGGCGCAAAAATGCTCCAAAAAAAACTGGACCCCCAAAACAAATATATGTGCATTTATCCAGCCCCCCCCCCCCCCCCACCCCCCCCCCCCCCCTCTCCGCTCATTCGCCGATCGCCGGCTGGCTGATTCGCCGATAAATATTTTCTCAAGATTTGCCCCCCCCCCCCCCTCCTGCCGCCGGCTGGATTCGCCCCTGATTTTTTGACCCCCGTAAGTGATGTTTTCCTGGCATCTACTTACATGCGAAGCATCGTCCACGAGCCGCATAGCGGCGAGGCGATTATTTGTTTGTTGTTGTTGCTATTTTGAACCCCCGTATTGTTTTCCTTGCATCTACTAACATCTTACTGTGTGGGTCGATCTGGACACATAATGGCGTTTTTCTATGCACATCACATTTTCACTTGGCAGCCCAAGGGGCCGGGGAGGGGGAAGGAGGGGGTTCAACCCCCTAACCCCCCCCCCCGGTAAATCTGCCCATGTTACCATAACATTCCACGACATCTTGGTCTTCCTCTTCTTAACCCCCCCCCCCCCGTAGATCTGCCCATGTTACCATATCACTCCACGACATATTGGTCTTCCTCTTCTTAACCCCCCCCCCCGTAGATCTGCCCATGTTACCATATCATTCCACGACATCTTGGTCTTTCTCTTCTTCTCAATAGGGACTTTTAGATTTGCGTGGACGTGGACGTGTTACGTCCTTTAAAGGCACTGGCAGGTCACATGTGACCGGGCATGTGACGTCCTTTTAAGCACTGGCAGTGCCTTAAAAGGAGGTCACACGTTGCAGTAAACGTTCTCATCGTGCAAATCTAAAAGTCCCTTATATTGATTTACTGGTCGAGGTTCATTATTTGCTGGTCATTTGAAATCACCAGATTTCAGCGGGTTTCCGCTTTTCACAACGAAAAACTTCTCCATGACCATGTTTCTGCCCCCCCCCCCCCCCCACTCAGTGTTATTTAGGGTACGCATAATTATGCTCGTTCCCTCTTTTTGAAACGGCACCCCCTATCTGAGGACTGCCAACATTTTCGAACCCCCCTTTCGCGGGCTTTTCCTGCCTTGGAGACCCCCCCTAAATCAGGAAAAATGCTCAATGTACCCCCCCCCCCCCTATATTCGGAATAATTTCTCAGGAGTCCAAGGAGATGAGAGAAAAAAAAGAAAAAACACCCCCTTTTAAAGAAATCTCCGGGTGAAAAGGTCAAATACACCCCTTTTTTTTTACAATTCTCGGGCCGGACTTTGTCGCAGGAAAAGTACACCTTTACCGGACATTTTGGCAACACGCATGCGGTTATTCTGACCCCTGAGTGGGGGGGGGGGGCCGGGGTTTCTGCCCTTGCGCGATCGCCTCCATAGCTCCAGCAGACATGGCGCGGCAGCGTCCACACGTACCGTTACTAACGGCACAGCTAGTAGGCCTATAACCACTGCTGACGGGCGGCACTGCACTGCGAGCTGAATCGGTAATAATAGGCCTACTCATAGAACGAGAAATCTTGCAAGCTAATCTAAGTCCCATTTCATTGGTTTAAGGTTTGTAAATTGAAACTCAATATTGTGTTAAAGTTATAACAGAAAAGATAATCTTTATTTTATAATTCCACGGGGGCGATTTTGAATTTTGCAATCGCCCCCGTGAGCAACCTGACAGGGGCGATTATGCAGCTCACGGGGGGCGAATCGCCCACCGCCCCCGTGTATTTTGAGCGCTGAGACTAAGTGATATTATCGATCATCTTACCAGTATTAAATTCCATTTTCCTAGATAAACCCGGGTAACCTCGGTCTTTCGATACACAAAAGAAGATTACTAAATTTGGCGCATGGTTTAATGGTGTTGGCACTCGGTTTAATGGTGTTGGTTTCGGTTTGAGACTTTATAGCCTTAGTATGGTTTCATTAATGAAATATATCTCGGATCAAATCATATACTGAGTGATGTAATCGAACATTATAGTATTACAAATTTCATTTTCCTAAATATACCCGGGAAACCTCGGTCTTTCGACACACAAAAGAAGATTACTAAATTTGGGGCATGGTTTAATGGGTTAATGGGTTGGCACTCGGTTTAATGGTGACGGTTCGTTTGAGACTAGAATGCCTTTGCATTGTTTCATTAATGAAATATCGAATCAAATGAGACTAAGTGATATTATCGGAGCATCTTAGATAAAGGTGACAATGACATAATCCTTCACTGAATAGGGACTTTATGGCTCAGGCTAAATTGATTGTCACCTATCTTCGCTCCAGTAAACTCGAGGCTGCACAAAAACAAGATTATCAAAATTCCCACTGGGGTGGACGAAAGCTTGCCTACTTCTTTTTCTGTTGGTGTAGTCTGCTTCATTCAATCTTGACGATTCTTGCAGAACCGGTGTGTCTCACAAGGATAGGGTGCAAGTTCCAATACTTAACTTGAGAAGCCTTGATCTAGAGTTTTATGAAGGGGTCCGATATTGTAGTATTCGTGTCCGACTCCGATGCTGTTTCGTGATGGTTTATGTTTTTTGTTATGTTTGTTACGTTTAGGAAAACAGCATCAGGAAAATTGTTAACGCATTCTAGGAAGGATCGGCTCAGCCTTAAACCTTGAAAAAACATTATGGGCAAGTGGGCCATTGTTTTCACGGTCTTCGCCATCAATTGCATCGACTTTGGATCGTGAAAAGCTTCAGCGTCTCATGGATGATCTCGTCCGTTGATTTGGACAGCGATGTCGGGACGATAGGGACTATTCTCGGGACGTACCATGGATTGGGCTCCATACTCGGTAGATATCTTTGTTGAAACTTTGGTAGGATGTCTTTGGAAAGAAGCGATGGTCTTTCAAATGGAAAGAGGATGTGGTGAAATATCTCATTTTATATCATTTTGTAATCATGGAGATAATCACTTTAATTATACTTGACATTACAATGATTATGCGCAACGGTGTCGATTTGTATCCGTGGTTGGGGGGATGATAGGTGTCAAAATATTTTCGGGCAATTGATCAAAGCAACCAAGAGGTAGAAGCGTGTGGCAGGTTGCACCCCCTCCCCTTACAAGTTATTAACTTTTTTCAAGTTCACCCTCAATAAAGATAACATTTCAGAGAATATGGGGTTATTATCCTCTCAAGGCGCGTAGCAATGATTTTATTTTAGGGGGCGGGAGTGAGCACACGAAGCGGTGCGGAATCATTTACAGAGCGCGCGAAGCGCGCTCCACAGGGGGTGGGTGCAGGGAGGGGGTTCCCCGTCCCGCACGAAGCGCGGAAGCTTTGATGTTTCATTAAATTATTAGAGAAAGAACACGATTCGTTGTACCGTTCTCGACTCTTAATCCCTTGTTTGAATCAAGTTCCCCTTCCTCCGCGCGTAGCGCGGAAGCTCTGACATTTCATTAAATTATTAAAGAAAGAAGACGATTCGTTTTACCATTCTCGACTCTTAATCCTTGTCTGAATTCAGTTCCCCGCCCCTCTTCCGCGC
>JAVYIG010017811.1:0-24143 GCA_035222895.1 Strongylocentrotus droebachiensis | reverse complement strand
CATTAAAAAAAGAACATGTTTTTCTAAATAAACACTGCTTTTCACCAGAAGTAACATTATCTGTACATTTTTATATGTCCTATCTATTTAAAGTCATACTCTTTTATACCATCTTTAAATCTTTGACCATAATTTTCATTGTTTATCTAGCAGAAGAGCATTAACATGAGGGCCAGGGGATTTTCTTTACAGAAATACACACTTCAAAACTTTGAAAGTGCACCAATCACCTAAAAAGCAATTTGTGTATAACAAATACAGTATACAGTGTAACCTCATTATAGAGAGCTCTGTTATAACAAGGTGATTTCCGTGGATCCAAGGACCTCGTTATAGCGAGGTTCCACTGTATATAAAATCTAACAAAATTCTATATGGCATCCTTTGGGCTCACAGATAGTGAGTATGACAACAGCAAAAATGTAAATAGCATGAAACCCAGTGCATGGACCCAAAGATATTTTGCTCCTTCCATGTCGCTATATTATTCAAATAATGAGCTTCAATTATGGCTTCTGTAAAGAGAAAATGGAAGTTTAAAACAATTTCAATTAACATAACAGGGATTTACAGCTGAATTATTCAATCCCTTACCAAGTATTGTAATTTTGTAAGTATGTGAAAATTGATTCGTCCCCAATACATGTTTCTTGAGAATGCGACATATTAAAGCTTATATCTAAAAGTGTTCAAGAAAGGCCCTAATTCGACCAGTCCACCTTTCATTATAGAGTTACGTAAAACACAAAAAACATCAAATTTTCAAGGTTGCATATTCAGGACCTTCTGCCAGGCAAACAACGATGTAAACATAGTACATAGGACATCGCCCTTCTCTATTGACATAATGTACAAATAATTTTGGTTTGAAACATTTTCTTTTTCTACAAATCTATTTCCAAGAGATGCATTCATTCAGAAAGCACAAATACTGTGGCTTATCAAAATGAGAATACCATTAGGTGGACCCCATAGCTACTACTTGAGAGAGATAGGTACGTCATTGCAGTCATTCATGGAGCCTCAATAGTTTCCCTCTGTGGTTTGTAAAGTGCATCGTCTACAGAAAAAATGCTCATCTCTCTCTCATTAATACAACTAGATTGTTTTACAATAGATTTTCATTGGAGTCATCAATATAAACAATAATACTAAATCACTGAAATAATACATTAGGTGTCAAAATACCATTATTTTGATCAATTATTAACATTATCACAGTTGATGTTGTATGGCAATGTATCTCTATTAGAGCAAACTATTTGGGAGCTCCATGAATTGACCAATGAACAAGCACACATGTCGCAAACTATCTCTCTAAATATGCTATGGGTGGACAGGGGGAAAAATAGACAAAATGAAAGTCAGTACAGCCTCTATCAGCGGGGTTCCGCATTAATCCGCATCTGTCCGTTGGGTTCCGTGCTCGGCTATGGGCGGGGCAGGCACTTTCGTCGCCATCACCTCAAGTACTGCAGTGCAATTGTGGGCGGATGTTTCCATGGCGTCGTTGCGAGAGAGACCGTTGGCGAAGCAGACGGTGACGGGTGCGGTCTGGAGCCTGACGAAGCACTGGTAGTGGCCAGCCTGGGTCTGCTCTTCGATGGGGACGTAATCCACTTTGAAGCTCTGTTCGTACCCAGGTCTTGAAGCATGCTGGAGTAGGTAGGGTCTAGAAATTGTTTGGTAGAAAAAGAAATTCAAAAGTAAAACATTTCAAGTCACTATTTGACAAAAATAAGTGACAAGCACTGACATGGAACACTTTTTTTAACTTAAAGCCCCACTGTCCTACTTGTAGCTACTTGCTCCCTCTATATAGAAAACTTCCCCAATCGGTGCCTGTTGTTCCCCATGATCCTCTTTTTCCTATGTTAGTTGAGAGCTGAGTTGATGAAATAGCCACCTGTCAGTGAACTCGCTGTGTGGTCTAATCCCTTCTGGCCCAGTAGTATTGACGGTCTTAATGACATCAAATTTGAACTTTTGCACAGACTGAAATTTCTTTCAAATTATGTTTTTGGTGGTCACTTCATACTCACTCATCTTTAGATTAACCCTATTCAGAGGGGCTTTTTAAGAGGAAGTATGCAGGAGGGGTGGGGTGGTGGGGGGGGGGTGGGGGGGGGGGGGGGGGGGGGGGGGGGGGGGGGGGCTGATCTTGGTTGATCGATGCAACATTCTTACAGACAGTAAAACTCATGTAAAGAGTATCGCTATACTTCTTCTATATATCTGAATATAACAGATTACTATTCTAGCAAAATATTTGTATTCTTTAACAATTGACGTTATTATGCATCATGCCACAAAATGATTGTCTCACAACACAGACGTCTTACGATTTAAAACAAAGTCTTGCTTTGAAAACAACTGTCATTAAAAATGTGCAATGTTTCTGGTTTTACAGCAAGTGACTTTGGATTTTCTATGTAAAAGGATGAAAATTATACAGAGAATTTCAGGTATTAGTTAAAGACCAGTTTTGGAAACGCCGGCCCCTCTCAAAAAATGAAATGGAAGCTCTTATTACCAATCATGTGAAAGAATATGTTTTGACTAATATGTGATGATACATATTGTGCCGGGAAACCGCCTTCTCAATGATATATTTGGTAAATTATCATATCTATCCAGCCTGGATAGATATCGCGTAGTCCCATATACATCTTTCTGTGCACAGTGCTTTTAACTTTACCAAGACTGGGCCAAATTTTTCATCATTTTGATGATTCCAGAACCTTGCAGTACACACCAATACTTATATGCTAGATGATCAACCTTTTCTGATCGATTCCACGACGTTTCTTTCACAATGTAATAGCATGACCAGAGCTGGTCTATACCTTTTAAATTCCATTGTCTTTTTACCTGGGAAATTGAGAGGGTTCATTTTGAGGCTACGGATGAAGTTTCCTTCGGCTTGAGGTAGATTCTTGATGGATAGGCGATGAGGTCCAGGCAGCTTTGGATGCTTCTGCTTGAAGACGGAGGAAAAAAGGAAATAAAATCAAACATGCTTTTAATAGAGACCACCTGTCTACTGTTTCCCTTGAAAATGGTTTTTCATTGAAACATGTACCGGTACTCAAGGAATCTGTACATAAAAACCACATGCCTATAAAGACCACTCTTTTTTGTTTCCCTTGGTCGTCTTTATACACAGATATCACTGTACTAGGAGTTATCCATGAGTAACATCTCCACCTAATTAAGAGTCAAGGCCGCATAAGAGTGGGCTCCCATGGTGTTGTCAATCATCAGGATTAGCCTTCACTTTTATGACCAAAAAGCCTTATGTATGCTTTGCATTTCCTCACCCAAAGACTCTCCGAGAGACTAGGGGTATTTCGTGATGGGACTCCATGTTTGCAGTGTGCAGACTTGTACTCCCATTGATGGTATTTTCACCAAGTCTGGTGTCAGTGAATTAATGGGTAGGAAACTACTGAGACCACCTAAACCATTCTTCATGCTAGTCAACATTGTTCACAACAATCATCTCCCTGTCCTACATTGTATTTATCATGGGATAGATATACCACAGGCTTCAAGATATATCAATCAATCAAAAGAATTTGATATAACGCCTTTCCCTTGCGGTTACAAATCTATTAATCTGAGAATGTTTGTAAGAATTTACAAGCCATTTGGGCATTGTTTCATGTAACTGTCTCCCATTGACATGTGTACTAATTTCAATACACATATTTCAATGGGGTTCGTGAAACAATGAATTCTGTGACTAACAACTCTGCAATACCTTTTGTTTTCTGTTTATGAGGCCAGGTTGATGTCCGCCGGTAGCTTACGGAGAACTTCAAGCATGGCACTGGCAGCTGCTCGTTTGGCGAGGCGCTTACTCTGGTCTACACCTGAAAAATGAAGGATATGAGACAATATATTTCATAATTCTCTCTCTCTAAGTGCCATATCGTTTGACTTTGGCGATCAATGCTGTTCCACAACCCTCGGCTCCTAGCCTTCTATAATAGTACCACTCCCAGTTCTTTCACTCCTCTCCTCTTCCAACAATTTCTGCAGACTGTCCATCCAAAGTATCCTCCTTCTTCCCCTAATTTTCCGTCAAAGCAAGATTCTCTAGGCCTTCTTTACGTATAATGTGACCCATGAACTTCAACTGCCTAATCAATGTCTTACGTATCATTTTCCTTTGCACTCCAGCTCGTGTGAGAACTTCCTCATTACTAACTTTGTCAGTCCAGGGATTTTCATCATTCTCTTAAAAACCACATTTTGCAACTTTCCAAACGCTTTTTAGTATCAGAGGCTAAGTCCATGTTCAATACCATACATAAGTACCTGGGTAGATGTAACAATTCAATACTCTTATTCTGGTCCTCATACTCATTGTTCGATTTGTCAGAATTTTGCCTAACTTGAAAATGCAGATTTAACGAGAGCTATCCTTCTCTTGATCTCTGTCTCACATCTGGCATCCCCCGTAATCATGCTGCCGAGGTAGTTAAATGAGGAGACTTGTTTAATAATCTGTTCTTTCAGTTTCAAGTTACATTCAAGTTACCAAACCTTATGCCACATGTGTGTAGTCCCATATACATATTTTGGTGTGAAGTGCATATGACTCTCAAGAAAAATTATTTCATCTTCTATCATTTTTATGACTCCAAAATGTCCCTGCTACGTAATCAACCTTCCCAATTGCTTCCTGACAGTTCCTTTCACAATACAATCACTCCACTAGACCTCAACTTAATCTTTTAATTATAAATTCTAAACCATTATTTATAACATGTTTTTGCAATAAGAAGTGTGAATGAATAGCCTACCGTATAGTGTACACATGAGTATTCATCATTATTACATTAAATGTCTAAATTTGTATTTTAAAAAGGTATACATGTACCTCTCACGACAAAGGCTCTTACACATTCAAGTAATTATATGTCTGCCCCGATCCATCTTCTTTTACGTGGGTCAAGAGTGAAAGATGAAGATGTCATGTTGTGCTCGCCACAAAGACAAAAGAGCTGGGATTTGAACCTCAAACTTTCAACTCAGAGTTGAGTGAATGAAGGCACAATATCATGACCCCTTGATCATACACACAATCAGGGGGGGGGGGGGGGGGAATACATTAGGGCTCAGGGCATAGTAGCCCCCAAAATGCCCCAAAGAGCGCCCAAAAGTCATAAAAGAGCCCCAAACAAATGAAAGAGTGTAATTTTAATGCAAGCAAGTCGAAAAGTAGCCCCCCATTTTTTTTTGACACAATGCAAAATAGTTATCATTATGTACCCTGTTCTTTGTACTTGTCGACAGACACTGAGATGACAAAGCGTCTGTTGTGTGGCGGGCCACTCTCCTCCAGAGCTTCATATTCTGGCTTCCTCCATCCCATACAGGTCACCAACTCCTGCAGTTCACCAACGGGGTTGTCTTTTAGAGATCTAGCAAGAGAATAAAATAAAGCCTCATTGAAGTCACATTCAGTTTCGCCAAATCCCTACAAATCAGTTGGTCACGAGTATTTAATTTTATTTGATTATTATCAAGAAGCTGTAAGACGCTGTGAAGGTGCTGTAGATGAATTCTTCTCACAGACACTCTTGCATTCTGGTAATTATGGAAAATAAAATTTCACACAACCCAGGGCCCCCATACTAACTTTTTTCATAGAGGATCTGGAAGTTATTTTCAAAGTCTATATTCATGAAGTTCATCTTCAAATGTTGATATTTTTAAGGTTCTGCCTTAGATATGAATAATGTATGATTTATGGGCAAAAATGTGAATTTTATGACCTTATTTGTATAAATTACCATAATTATGCAAATGAGTGAATTTAAAAAAAAATTGAAATTACCATAGTATTCTATACACTTCACTTGACATGCATGCAAGTTTTCGCGGCGATTGGCGGTGAAATGGCCGAGATCTTAGGGGGGGTTCAAATTGACCCCCCCCCCCCCCCCCAGTAAAAACCTGGTCTGAAATAGCCCAGTTAAAATAGGGTTAAAGGGATGACTGAGTTTTGTTGCAGAGGGCACTACAATTTTTTTTTTTTTTGATGAGATAATGAAAAACTGAGTGTCAAATTTGAAAGAACATACAATCATCTTTGTTTGATCAAAATCGGTTCAGAGACGGCTAAAATATCCATAAATATAGCTATAATTCTAATATTCGTGGTGCCTCATAAATATTTGATAACTTGAACCAGCCGTTAAAAAAAAACAAAATAGCGTATTATACAGGTACTTATTCCAGCAAATGCCGATATTGGCTTTACTTGACTTTTTCGTGTTGGTTGTAATACACTAAACCAGCCAAAAAAGTTAGGGTGGAGCCCCGCCATGTGTCCTGGGCACCTGTTAGTGTTGTTTTGTGTCTTCTCATCTTTACACAAATGACAAGACTCTAGTGCTTTCTGATACAGTTCTCGAACAACTAACAAACAAAACTTCAAAGAGACTAGAAGCTTAAAAAGTCCCATCTTGTTGACGCTATCTCACCTTCCCTCGTCTTGCTCCGTTTCCACAGCAGGGACTTCAATATCGAGCTGCTGAAGAACGTCCTCTGCCGCCGACTGCTTGGCGACCTTCTTACTGGGTCCCTGTCCATTACCCACGACATCGCCGGCAGTGCAGCGAATGGTGAACTTCGGCTGGTGGGACGCCCCCTCCTGGCCGATGGTGTCGTAGACTGGTGTCACACCTTTCTTGGCACACAGCTCTTGTAGAATACTCACAGGGGTTTTGCAGTTAGCCATGGTGGACAGCTACCAGTCTAAAAGCAAGAACATGGAATTTAGTGACAGGGAGTGTAACAATAACTTCCAATTTAATAGACTCTATTGTAGAGGCTTAGATAGAATCCATTTGCCGGTTATCTTGAGGCAATGCAGTATGTGTGTGATTGCCGATGTCATTGCATGCAGTAGCTTCAAGAAAATGAGCAGATTAGCTGAAAGTCTGTCCTTATATTTGATGTTTTACAATGATTTTCTATATTAATTTTATATTGAAATGAAAATTATATCTATTTTCTTTCCAATTAAATCATAATTTTTCTCATTTAAATCAAACGGTTAGAGTTAGTGTTACATCTGGATAAAGAAAAAATTGATGGCATATATTCACCGGATTCTGGCAGAAATTAGTCAATTTCTGCCAGAATCCGGTGAAAATATGCCATCAATTTTTTCTTTATCCAGATGTAACACTAACTCTAACCGTTTGATTTAAATGAGAAAAATTATGATTTAATTGGAAAGAAAATAATAAAAATGAGCAAAATGATGTACAAAATGGGAGAAAATAGTGTGACCATTCAAGTGAATACCTGTCATTTACAGTTTAGATTTAAATTGTTTGATTTTTTCACCAAAATGACCCTTTTCGAACCCGCAGAGCGCCCAAGAAATAAAACTTTTGCGGTTGATCCTTAGATCTAACGTTATAGGGATGTTACAAAATTTTGAGATTTTGTATACTTTACCTGTGATATACCTTAGCAGATAAAGCATCAGAAGACCTTTCATTTGATACCTAATTCACTTCCTTACCTTCAGTATTAAGGAAGTTACGGTTATTTTTTACATGGAAAATTAAGCTGTCGCTCCCCATTCACTTACTATTGACTTAAGAAAAAAGCTGTGATCGAGGAACAACCAAATACGAGTCATTCAACAATGTGAAACTCTGTATCTTTCTTGAACCTCATCAGAACTCAGTGAAATTTTCACTACTTATAGATTTAAGCATTTGGAAAAAGAAAAGAACTTTTCATCTTGACTTGACTCAATTAATTGGTTAATTAATTAGCAAAGTCATTGATTAGTACACAATGTTTATCTTGATCTTACCTCTATGAAACTGTGTTGATCATTAGATGATGATGATACACTTTGTTATCATTATTATTGGAAACAGATTATCTACTTAATAAAATTGCTTACCTCAATTTTCTTTTTTCATTGAACAGGACTGAGAGAACATGTAAGAACTTTAGCAAAGCACAAGTCTTTCTTTTTTTCTTTGGGACTGACATCGTGAAATGGACTAATAAAGGAAAAGGGAAATCAAATCAACTGATTAAGGACGTTGAATAAGATTAAGCAAACAACTCATATTTCTAAAGTGAAAAAGAAAATGAGAGAGAATTTATGAAGTGAAAATTAAAAAAGACAAGTTTTGACACCTTTTTCTGTAATGTTTAATTCTGACAAAACAAATAACATTTCAAATTATTCTTCATGTCAATTCTTTTTTTTCCAGTAACTTCATACACGTGCACATAAAAAGTCATTAAGAAGACACCCCATCCCCCTCCCCCCCCCCCCCCCCAAAAAAAAAAATGAGAAAAAAAAAATCAATAATTATATGCTGGGCTTAACATTAACGACCTCCTCCCCCTCCCCCTCCCCCCCGATTTGTTATTATTTTTTAAATCAATAATTATATGCTCGGCTTAACATTAACGACCCCCCCCCCCCCCCCAAAAAAATAAAATAAAAAAATAAATAAATAAATAAATAAATAAAAAATCAATAATTAAATGCTGGGCTTAACAACACCCCCCCCCCCCCCCACACCTAGGATCCATGCAGGTATTTCAATGTTTATATTTGTTTATAATTTTTAATATTTGCAAAAAACGATAAAAACAAGGTCAATCTGACCGAGCATACGTTCCATAACAATAAAACAAAGATCTGTCTGGAGAAAGTCACTTGATTTTCACAACTTTTCATTCCTGCTATGTTTATAAAATCCACATTCATTGTCTTAATCCTGGCCAAAATGAATGGTTTCTTTTCATATTATGTACGAATGATGTATAAATTATCGATATTTTACATGATTTCATACTCATAATCAGTATTTTCATATAAAAACTGGGGTAGAAAACAGTATTTTCTTCGCATCGTTTGCATCAATCGCACGATCACCACACACAACAAGTCACGTACACACGCATGCGCTGTAGCACCCTCACAGCGCTGTGCACTCTCACTCGGTGACTGCCGTTCGAAGTTGCAAAACGTGACATGACATCCATCAATTCCGGGCCTAAAAATACACATTTCGAGTCGTAGGATTTCGATAAAATTTCACAAGAGCACAGATAAATAGGTAAGCTATCGGTCTACTTACTTGTTTTGAATTCCTAACGACTCGATCCTTAAGTAAAAGACGGTGGAAGTTAACTCTCATTTTGTTTGCTCTCTGGTGATCGTTGTGATGAAAATCTCCATATGAAGTGGATACCAAATTAAAGAGGAAAGTTTAACGAATACGATAAACCTAGTATCCGAAATATCAAACCCCTATAACAGCTACGAAAATGGTGTTTTAAGGGGAGTCCCCCACACCGTTCGCATTCGGGCGCGCACGCAAGAAGTCAGATTTTGATCACCGCTCAGCGCCGGGATTGTAACGTACCTAAACGTTAGGCTTATTTTTTAGGACGCATTTTGTCAGCATTTAGTTTACAAAGATCGATCCTCATTATAGCTTACATCCAAAATTATTCAACAAAGGCCCTAGTTCAACCAGTCCACCTTCCATTCCTGAGTTACATAAAAGACGAAAAGCATCAAATTTACAAGGGGTATAATTTAGTTGGCAACTGTACATGTACGCACACACATTACATCTATTCCACAGCAATGACACAAGACGCCACATGTGGGACTGAATGGTAATGAGGCGAGGAAAGGTGGCCGTGGAAGGTTTAAATGGTCAAGATTAATCATAGTAGTCAATATGGAGTGGTTAAACATTTATAAATCATGCACAAAAGTAGAGAAATTCGTCAAAATTGTATAAAACAGATATCATGACACTCATAAGGTTTGCTAATAGCAGTGTTTTACCTGATTTTCGGTGGGCATGCACAGCTATTCACAAAGAAAAGAACCTAGCAGTACAATAAATTCTCAAAATGACATACCTGTACGGTGTCTCTAAAGCTTCGAAGCGAAAAAAGAACGACGATAGATCGAACTGTTTTCATATTTTGTCAGGCAGGTCAACACGCCGGTGGCTCCCTCACGTGCCTCAAAATGATGTATTATTGGATGACTTGACGAAGTACATTTAGTATAACACACTTCAAAATGTCTAGAGAAATGAAATATATCATCTCACCATAGTTTGATGCTCTTGAATTACTATTGTTCCGTTTAGACTCTCAAAAGTCAGCTTTTGGCCTGCATGGTCATCGAAGCCTCTTACCCACAATGTACTTCGTCAATTCAACCAATATTACATCATTTAATGCACGTGAGGGGGCCTTTGGAAGCCCTACAAAATTATCATAGCGGTTGCCTGCCTGATAAACTGATATGAACACAGTTTATAGTATCGTCGCGTTTTTTCTGTCCTGTTTTTTCCAGGATGCAGCCTGTGGGGGATGACATGCATTCTAGTAATAGCAATTTCAATTGCTTTTGTCACCCCTGACCAGTAGATTGTATTCTCTCTCTCTCTCTCTCTCTCCTCTCCACTTTCCTCTAGCTGTTTGCATGTAATATGAAATTTCTATGTAATATCTTATTGTTATAACAATAAGATATTACATAGAAATGCTCATTGTATATGTTTTCCGATCGGTCAAATAAATAATACTAATAATAATAATAATGTAACATTGTATTTTGATACCGAAATAAAGATCCACTGCGCCCCATTACGTCATGAAATAACAGTCCTCTTGACCGTCATGATCGAGGTGAGCCCATTAAACTGATCCTCAGTTGGGCCCATTTAATTGGAGGAATTCCCGGGCCTCTGTGGTCCTCTATGTATCTTAACTATTACCATATATTTCAGTTTATTGTTCATAATGAGATTTCTTCACCTGGTCCAAATCAACTTTTTCAGCCAAAGTATTTGTTATGAAATGCATAACAATGGTGGGCCCCTTAAAACGTGAAATCTGGGCACTTTGGGCACATTTTATTTATAAAAATATCAGTCAGTGCCATATCGTTTTCAGCAATAAATTTACATCGGTATCCACGTTTAAATACTCTACTCTTTTGATAAAATGATTTTATTCATATTTACCTTTTTTAGTATTTTACCGACGTATTTATTTCGTTTGTATCTCGTTTTTTAATGATAATGTTTCTTGTTATATTTTGCACTTGTATAGGGGATGCAGCCCTGTACGGGTTTTTCAAACCTTTTTGTTGGGATTTTACTGAATGTCTGAATATATAATGGAGCCGTTTGATTGCCTATAACTAGATGTCTAGATATAACTAAGTCGGACACGTCAAAATAAAGATATAAGTACGCAAACATTTCTTTTTTGCACTCCTTAACAATTTATTGTTGTTGACACGGTCTGTAAGTATATGTATATAAAGCTTAAATTGAAGAGTAAAAAGAACAATAAACAATTGAAATGTAACGTAATCAGCTGTTCACAAAGGATATAATTAAATAAAAGCACATTGTATATACAATTCGTCCTTGTTTTCACGAAGTGACGGTAGTGAGGAAAATCGTAACGCAAAGTGAATGCAATTTTTTTTCACTACCGTCACTTCGTGAAAACAGCGACGAATTATTCATGAAAGGATATAAATTAAAACAGCGATTTAAAAATGGCGAGGTGGAGAATAGGAGGATAACGTGAAGGACAGAAAGAGAGGTCGTTACACAAAACAGGCCGAGAGATAGATAGAGAAAGAGAGAGGGGTGGGGGGAGAAGGGGAGAGAGAGGGCGGGGGAGGGGGTAGGGGATCGAATGACAGATAAAGAAGGGATATTATACCATAGTCTATAATAGCTGAAAATAATGATCAATAATTATTATTAGATCCGCTTTACCTCTCGGTTAATTAATATTAATCGAGATGTGAAGCGGAAGTTGACATATTTCGATCTGTCACAGAGATCCTATGTTTAAAAAAAATAGAGCACGCACTATACGAATAGGCAGTGCGCTATCATATTCCGGGCAAAATCTACGCGTCCTGCTTGCCCGGGTTTACAACGAAGCAGGTTGGACGACTTCGCCTTTCTGGTTCTAGGACACCTACCCTCTGGACGACCACCCCAGGATAACCACCCCCAGGATAACCACCCTCTAGGATAACTACCCCCTACGGCAACCACCCTCTAGGATGACTACCCCCTAGGACAACTACCCCCCGGACAAAAAAAAGGGTGACTGTAATACTTCATATTGATATTTTCGGATACAATATTATAAAAAGGAACAATTTTTACAGTATAAACATATCTGCTATGCAAATTAACTAGTTCAATAAAAATTAAGCAATCTGAAGAAGGATTTTCTTATATGATGATATAAAAAGTATAAGGTTATTGACTACATCAATCTACAATCTGAGGAAGTACGCCCTCTAGCGTTCTAATAATAAGACCGCTCCACATTATAATAACTTTGTAGTGTCATTTCATGTGTGCACTTAAAAAAAAAACTCTCCCATCCTCCATCCCCCCTGGAATATTGTTACTAATCGTGACAGAACGGGGAAAGCTAGCCGGCCACTCAACCATTTCCACTCGGATCCCAATTTCAAGATTACAAATAAGTTAAAGTGAAGCTCCCTTATAATACTTAGTGCGTATTAAGGCCGTAGTTATTCCTGATCAGATCGTTGTAATTAACATTTGCCTCATTCGTTACACTTTATGTGGTTTAAAAAATAAAAAAAAATGAAAGAAACATCCTCTTTTCACACTTCATCGTAAATTTTACCTTAGGTCGTGTCAGACATAAACATATTGACCCGGGCGTTTTTGTCCATTCCGCTGTCTTCACAGCATGACAACATCGAGAGAATCACAGATCGGAATTTTGGAAATCGTATGGTATAGATCAAAGGATTAGCGCATGAGTGAAATGACGCTAAGAGCACCGTGCACGAATATGCAACGCCTTCAAGGTAAGTATGGTCGAGTACTCCGGAGTTAAAAAGCAAGAAGAAGACTTGATCAGGCCCCCAACAAAACACAAATGTGAGAAAAATAATTAAGAGCGAATTCATGTTTCGCTTCTTTGCCACTATCAAGTTTGGACACGGCCCGCCACCTTGCATGTTCTCGGTGCACTGGCTCTCGAAACGCGCGAGTGCGTTGTTGAGTGTTCGCGACGCAAATATGTGCGTAATCACCATAATGACAGACGGTATGATGAATTCGGTCAGGAAGACGATACCGCCATAAAATTTCTTACCGGCCAAGTCGCGATGGCGGTACAGGAAGACGCAGTGATGCGATACCTTGTTGACATACTCGACGAAGAAGGGATTGATATTGAGAAAGAAAGCCACAATCCAAATGATTACAATAGTCGTTCGTGTGCCTTTTCTCGTCACCGCGCGTCTGTGAAAGAAAGGATGTGATATCGCGAGGTATCGCTCAATCGAAATCGCCGTCAGCGTGAATATGGAAGCTACGACGGATGTCCACATGAAAAAACGAGAGGCGACCACTTTGCAGTACAACTCGCCAAGAATCGTATTGGGTACGGACTGCACGTTAGGGTAAGGCAAGATCATAACAGATGTAAGCAGATCGGCAACTGCAAGTGCGCACACCAAGATATTCGTTGTCTTCATATTCTTTTTGCCTCTACTCGTCGCCAATAAGACAAAGATGTTTCCAACGATACCTAACATTGCGATTATTATTTGCAAGATGACGTAAGCAGAAAACACGAACGGTTCAAACATCCATCCGTCATGATAATCATATTCTTCGGCAGCACCGGTGCCATTGATATCCGCCGTAACCGCTTCATCGGTTATCCGAAGCTGCGTATCCGGTGTCCCGGTAGACCAGTCTGTGTATAATTCGGTATAAAGTTCCATGTAAATGTCAGTGACATTACCAGCTTGGTCTGTTACCATGGTAATCCTATCGCCTTCTAATTTCTGGAAATACGTCAAGCAGTACAAATTAAAGTGTTTTGCTCTTCAACTTGTAAGAGTGCCAACTGTCAGAGATGAAAATTACTTTGAAAGATGATGTCCATTTACGTGGTTCTACCACCGAGGGTTTCGTCTGGTCAATGATAATTGGTGGCGGTCCAGGCGAAACATCAAAAGCTTTCAGTCATGCCCTGTAAATTCTGATGAACACCTATATTGATAGTGGAAGAAAGGCCAGCAAAGAAATACATACTTAAAGATGAAGTTGAGTTCTGGTCATGCGATTGCATTGTGAAAGAAACGGTGTGGAACCGACCAGAAAAGGTTGATCATCTAGCATATAAGAATTTGTGTGTATTGCAAGGTTCTGGAATCATCAAAATGATAAGAAATTTGGCCAAGTCTTGGTAAAGTTACAAACACTGTACACAGAAAGATGTATATTGGACTACACGAACACGTGGCGTAAAAAGCCGGCCCCCGATTTGTACGATGTTACATGCATATTTAGAATATGAAGGCATTTGAAGAGCCATGCTTTTCAGGGAACATGTCTTATCTGATGTTCTTCCACACTTGCATAATAAGAATGAGTAACGCTCACAAATTATTTTTCACCTCTTCCCAGAACTCAACCTTCTCTTTAAAGGGAAATCCAACCCAAATAAACAACTACTCTAAAAGAAAGTAGAAAAATCAGAGAAGCAAACTGATGAAAATTTCAATTAAATCTGATTAAATATAAGAAAGTTATGAATTTTTTGAAATTGTAATCACTTCAAGTTGGCTGAAGCGGTAATGTTGTGATGTAGTGCCGGACTACTTTCCCATCTGTTCTAACATATAAAATGACTAAAATTTAAATTTTTCAAAAATTCATGGCTCAGGAGGGTTAATTCTTTTAACATATATTTTGAGTGTGCCCCAAGGGAGAAGGAATTTACGAGAAAAACAGAAATGAATGAGATTTTGGTCACGGAAAATGGGAGAGTAGTCACGTCACAATCCACTGCCCAAACTACTAACTAATAAAACAAAACAATTTGTTTAGGGGGGATTGTACCCCCGGAAAATTTGTAAAAGTGCCCCCCAAAATGTATAGCAAATACTGACTAAAGACTGCATCACACGTTAAGCCTGTGGAGGGCCCAAGAGTGCAGCGTTTAGACTAATACAAATGCAAAAATACTTCTCGCTCGGTCGCTGCTCTCACTCGCATAATATCCTTCAAAATGTACAAGTAGATATTGTAGAATATCTCGCATTTCGCCGCCCCCTCCCGATCATGAAAAGAAATCGCCGCACCTGGACAGGCCCATGCAGTCAAAACGGTCATAAGCCAATCTGTACTGGGAACACTATATTTGTAATATTTTTTACAGCTAGTAACATTTTTTCTTTTTTTCTGTAAAAACAAACCAAACAAGTATTCGGCTTTCCCGATTTGAATTTTTTGCCAATCGATTTGAAAGGACGGGTATCATGTATAAGCTGGTCAAATATCTATTTTGTCCATGGTTACAGGGTTATACATGTATCATGCTGTATAAACAAAGATCCAAGATATGGGATTCGTGTATTTCCTTTGAACTTGTAACCTACACGTTGTACAGGGCCTTTCAGGTAAAACAAAATATTTTGAGAGTTACAATAGAGCGAATGAATGAATCATACAAATAAAATAGACGTTATAATTACTCCCAATAACAGAACTAAAATTTACAATAAATACATGCTTACCTCCGTCGTTCAATATATCCGCACGTTCCAAATTCTTGGCAGTTATGCCCGATTTATTGTTAATGTAAGTTAACTTTTCAAATTATGTTCGACGCCATCATGACCATCGTAGTTTGGCTATATTCTTGTATGTGTTCTCCACTTTGACTCCCAGGTATTTTGTGCGTAATACAAAGGTCGAATTCAATGTCATGTGCCTGCATTTATTGTGCATGCTCCAGAGTTACTAATGTGGGTATGTTATGTAAGACCATGAACCTGATGGCATATAATTACGGGAAGGGGGTGGATTTGTCAGCAACAAGGGAACAATAACGTCTGGGTTGGACATCATTTGTTTGTATTATTTGTATAGTGGATACCCAAAGCCCCCTTAGTTCTTCGACTGGAATGGCTGGGAGGTCGTGATTGGAACTATCAATGCGTGATGATGATCTAAGTGCCGTTCAAAGCGAAGCTTTAAAATGGAATTCCAACTTAATTACATGTTTTACTGTATGGGCAGAAACAAAGACCATGGAAAATTAAGTCACATCATTTGAAAAATGGTTGTACAAGAGGAGGATGAGAATTTCATGGAAAGATATCAAATCTAAAAGAGAAATATTGCATATTGCATACAAGCGGTAGGGCTCAAACGAAATATCCGAGGAGAAATGGTTTAAGAAACAGCGGCGAAATACTATTGCTAGAAGGAAAAAGTAGAAGGTATACCAGACCAAGAGAGAAACCAATTCAAGGATCAATGTGGGGGGGGGGGACACGAGGATTTGGAGGAAAATGACACTGCACAAGTGTAGTAGAATGGCAGAGAGAGAGAGAGAAAGAGAGAGAGAGAGAGAGAATCAACCTCCGAGCTGCGAGAAGAAGATGGATAGATAAGTAGAGCTTCTTAAGATTATTGATTCTATTTAATTTAAAAACAAAATCAACATACGGGGTAAGATAACGACCAAACTGTATGTAAAGACCGCTTAAGTGAGACAAGAACAATGGACTTTATAGACAGATGGTCGTTAAGTATAGATTCAGTTTTAATAAAAGTTTCCGTGAGGACCGATTTTTAAGAGAAACGAAAAATGACAACTCACTGTGCGTCTTTTTGCACATACGTTTCCGCAGTCTCGGATCGCAGACTATCTTGTTCGATTCGTACGTCGATCATTCGATCTTACAATCCATCTTTAGCGCCTAGCTTGCAATGCAACCTTATCACAAAAATGCTCCCCCATATACCTGGGAGAAACCAAGAAAGCCAAGTGTCATGTGCACGTACAGGCAGATTAGCAAGTGAGCAATAAACGAATGACCTTTTAATTATGGTACAATTCTTATTTTATGATCATAACACACTAGATAAGATACACAATTATGTATGCAGATACCTCGCAGCGGAACATTTAATATTTTCGGTAATCTCGATATGAGGATATTCGGGCATTTCTTTGCCCACAATCTCGCAAGCAAATGAAGCGAAGGTGCGCAGTCGAAATGTAATTTCGATGTAAACAAATATAAGATATATTCGGGCACCCTACTCTCAAATAGGATATTCGGGAACCTCGTTGCCTAAATCTTGAGATAATTGGTCACCCTGCTGCCTAAAATCATCCTAATCGTTTAACTGGTGCGAGCGAGTGAAGCCAGAGAGGGAGAGACGTTATTTCCTGATGTGGCGGTGTGTATCTGACCTTATTCCAAAATAACTTTTTAATAAACTAAATTTCCCTTGCATCACCCCCCCCCCCCCTCCCCCCTCCCCCCCCCCCCCCCACTCCGGGAACGGAGGGGACCGCATGCGTGTTCCCAAAATCTCCGACTCGTAACAAAGACAAAGATCTGCCCGTATTGACTTTACACAACCGGACTTATGCTGAAAGGGGGATGCTGAAAAGGCTCGTATAGCAAAAGAAAAGATCTACACGGATTGACTTTACACACTGGACTTATGCTGAAGGGGGGGGGGGGGCTGGGAACACGCATATGCTTACCCTAAATACCACTGAGTGGGGGTGGGCCGGCCCTTACAAAAAAAAAACATGGTAGTACCATGGTAGTACCATGGTAGTGCCATGGTATGGTACACGGTATATTGGCCATGGTACATAACCATGGTACTACATACCATGACAATTATTACGGTAGTACCACGGTAGTACCATGGTATAGTTCCGCCGAGTATACTACCACGGTACTGTACCATGGTACTGGACCACCATAATACCGTGGTATACCATGGTACTGTACCACGATAGTATACCACGGTACTGTACCATAGTACTGGACCACAATTATACCGTGGTATACCATGGTACTGTACCACGGTAGTATACCACGGTACTGTACCACGGTACTATACCACAATAATACCGTGGTATACCATGGTATTATTGTGGTCCAGTACCGTGGTACAGTACCGTGGTATACTACCGTGGTACAGTACCATGGTATACCACAGTATAATTGTGGTCCAGTAGACCAGTACCATGGTACAGTACCGTGGTATACTACCGTGGTACAGTACCGTGGTACAGTACCATGGTATACCACGGTATTATTGTGGTCCAGTACCATGGTATCATTTACAAATCTACTACATAATTAAAGCACTTTCAACACAGTATTCCTCATAATATTTGCCAGCCCTTGTTTATTTAATTTTGAAATAGCATGCTAGTGGTATGCAAAGTAGACGCGAAAATGATAGGAGCTGGCATGTCCACTTTCAACTCAATTATCCATTCAGCCGCTTATCTCGCAAACACGCCCTTACAAAAAAGTTGTATAGAATTCTATAGAACGCTTTATAGAGTTCTATAGAACTCTATAGAACTCTATAACATTCCAGATTCTCTATAGAACTTTTAAGAATTCTCTATAGAAAGCGGTTTCCTCTATAGAATTCTATAGAATAAGTTTTCTATAGATTTAAATTTCTATAGAAAAGTTAATTCTCTATAGAATTTTTAAGGTTGTCTATAGAAATCAGTTTCCTCTATAGAATTCTATAGAATAAGTTTTCTATAGATTTAAATTTCTATAGAAAAGTTAATTCTCTATAGAATTTTTAAGGTTGTCTATAGAAATCAGTTTCCTCTATAGAATTCTATAGAATAAGTTTTCTATAGATTTAAATTTCTATAGAAAATTTAATATAAAAAATGGCGTCCCCACTTCTCTATAGAATTTTTAAGGATGTCTATAGAAATGAGTTTCCTCTATAGAATTCTATAGAATAAGTTTTCTATAGATTTAAATTTCTATAGAAAATTTAATATAAAAAATAGCGTCCCCACTTCTCTATAGAATTTTTAAGGATGTCTATAGAAATCAGTTTTCTCTATAGAATTCTATAGAATAAGTTCTCTATAGATCTAAATTTCTATAGAATTCTATAGAATTTGTTTTCTATATGAAGATATGTATCTCATGCATATTCATGATAATTTGCATGTTTTCACAGAAAATGTAATTATCATGATCTGTCAAGCAAATGTGACAATTAACATCAATGTTGTGATTTATATTTTCTTAGACAATTATTGACAAATATAATATATATGTACGATTTAAACATTTAACTTAAGACGTAAAATAGATATATTAATATATGTAATTTACTAACCAGTAAAAACATGTATAATTTTGTATATATGTATGTAAGATCTCCGCACTACATAATTAAGAATATATACTCAACTGTATTTTGCTTCAAATGATCTTTGTGATGGAGCAATTGCAGGAGTCTATATAAATATGGATTAGTCGGTGGCCAGATGTCATGCAATATTGATTATTAATTATCAATTGATTGCTGGTCGCTACTGAATAATAAACTGGTTTTCAACTGGTAAATAATGGTCTATAGAATTATTTACAAAAAAATATCTATAGAATTTCTATAGGCCATTCTATAGAATGTTTTATAGAGATTCTATAGATGTCCGTTATAGATTTCTATAGAATTTGTATAGAAAAGTGGCCCACTTTTCTATAGAATCTCTATAAAACATTTCTATAGAATTGCTATAGAATTAATGGTCTATAGAATTCTCTATAAAAAAATTCTAGAGAATTCTATAAAACAAATTCTATAGAATTCTATAAAACAAATTCTATAGAATTTCTAAAGGCCATTCTATAGAATGTTTTATAGAGATTCTATAGAGGTCCGTTATAGATTTCTATAGAATTCTTATAGAAAAGTGGCCCACTTTTCTATAGAATTTCTATTAAACATTTCTATAGAATTGCGTATAGAAATTCTATAGATTTTTTTTTATAGAATTCTATAAAACTTTTTTGTAAGGGCGATCTGTTAACAAAAGACATCACAATCATGTTGATCATTATTGTTGAATGATCATATGACGTATCAAACATCAAACAATGGAAACAATATGTTTACTTTAAAAAAAAACGTTTATTCAAACGAGCTGAAATCTAGCTCGCGTAAAATATATAAAACAATTTACAGTCGAAAACTGAAGTCTATTTCTATAGCGAAGACTGCCGCTTGTTACATCATTATACATGACACTAAACATTTTCAGCACACAACAATATTATAAAGTGGTTAGTCTATTTCTATAGCGGAAGACTGCCGCTCATATTCAAATTACATAGTACATTATACAAACTGTCCTTCCAGCGGAGGTGCGAGATTCGTTGACGATGTCGTACTCGAATTCAGTCGAAAGACGAAATTTGAAGAAACAATTGGTGACTATAGGCCTTCTTGGCAGATCGTAGATGATGTCGGTGATCAAAGTACAGTTCAAAAATGAATGATGAACGAAAGTCGAGAGTCTGCGATGTCAATCGGTTGCGGAGTCCGTGTTCGGCGATGGTGAAACGCGGTACAGAGTTTGACGTCGAGGGTGATTGAAGACAGAACGATAGGTTAGGTCATCATTAGTCGGAGTCAGGATCAGACCTGCAAACGACGAAACGCAAATCAAAGAAGGTAAAAAGGAGGTTCTTACCTTTAATCAAAGTTCGATGCGACAGTGTTCAAAGATAGAACAAACATCGATAATGCCAATATCCAATTCATTATTAGAGTTCGCAACAATCTTCAAAGTTCAAACGCGAAAAAGGAGGTCGACGTCAAAGACATGGTGATGGTGGCGTTGATGTATTGGTGAAGATGATGATAAAGAACGAGGTCGATATGGAAACTACTCATTTGTCATGTTGCGTCTATATCTGTAATTTAAAAAAGACAATTTTGAATTAGAGTCTATAACAAAAACAAATATCAATATCAACAACTGTCAACATGAAATCACACAGTCCCAGACGCAGATATGACATCGATTTTAATCACAGCAGAGTTAATGTGTATGTAAATGGACAAATTTTGCTTTGAATGATATCTGCCCCATAACCCATCAAGATCCTACATCAAGTTACGTACATTGTACATATGGGATCATACATGTTCGGTCTTATCCTGTCGGAATGTGTTTTAAGTCCCAGTTAACACTGTCATAAATAACTATCTAGACATCGAGTAGATCTAAGAACATTGTAAATAAGGTAGATGATTCTTAAACTCACCCATACTGTTGTAGATTAGCAGGAAAACTCAGTATTCAGCATTATTTTGCAGAGAAAACACCAAGATTCAGTCTAGCTCCTGTCTCGGCAAAGCTACATTGTGAATTTATAATGCACACGGTAGCTATAAAGCTTGTGCGTGCACTATTCCCAATGCAAGCTTTGTACAGCGATTCTTTGACACGTACACAGTACACATAGCTAGCCATTCAAAAAATGCGGGGTTATGTTGCACAACGGTTCCAAAGGATTGGTTGCGTGTACGTGTGTGTATGTGTGTATATGTGTGTATATGGGGCCTGTAGGTATATAGTCTTGACTAGTGCAGACCTTAATTCTTTATGATATTTCAAGCTGTTGCACAATTTCTAATTTACACACCATTGATAAATGGCCAAATGAAAGTTAAGAGTTTTCCACTCCTGCTTTCCCCTAATAATAATTGCACACGTTTTAACTACATTAATGAATTTGTTAAAATAATAAACTTAAGCCAGATTGCTAGATGTATTTTTTAATTGTCAGTTTTTCATTTCAACTAAAATCTTCGAAAACTAAAGGACTATGAAATTATATAATTGTACTGGATATACACGCGATATCATTTTTTTAAATATTTTTTTTTCTTTCTACATTTATATTTTTGTTTGAATATTTTTTTTATTCATAACAATTGTGTTTTTAATGATACTTGAGTTTTTTTTCCCCCCTTCTTTTCAAATGTTTTTGAACAATAATTATTATAATTGTTTTGTTTTTTCTTCATGATTCTGAAATATTTTAATTATTATTTTGTTATTAATTCTTATGTTTTTTTTATTTGGTTTCATGCGTCCGCTAATTTGTTGTTGTTTTTGTTTTCAAAATTTAAAGTCCATTCTTTGAAACAGATTTTGTGGGTCGGTGGAATTGTGTGCACGGGGTAACTTTGAGTAGGTCTATAACACACTCAGTTATTCTTCGTGTGTTTAAACCATGCCCAAAGTTACTTTGAGCAAACGATTCGGTATATCAATAAGTTATAAGGAAACTGAAAAAGAGCAAAAACAAATGACAAACAAATTAAAACTAATGCCAAACACAGAATCATGTTAACCATGGTAGTACATGGTTAAAATGGTAGTACCATGGTAGTACCATGGAAGTACGGTAGTACCATGGTAGTACCATGGTAGTTCCATGGTAGAATCATGCTTACCATGGTAGTACCACGGTTATTATGGTAATACCATGGTAATACCATGGAAGTACGGTAGTACCATGGTAGTATGGTAGCACCATGGTAGTACCATGGTAGTACCATGGTAGAATCATTGTTACCATGGTAGTACCATGGTTATTATGGTAATACCATGGTTATACCATGGAAGTACGGTAGTACCATGGTAGTACCATGGTAGTACTATGGTAGAATTATGCTTACCATGGTAGTACCATGGTTATGATGGTAATACCATGGTAATACCATAATAACCATGGTAGTACCATGGTATACCATGGTTTTTTTTTGTAAGGGGGGGGGGGGGGGGGTTATCCCTAAAGATGTATTGCGGCGCCCGGTTGGAAAAACGCCGGTTTTATGGCCATTGTAGACGGATATCCGTCAAAGAAAGTAATCGTCCGGACGGTCGTTGTCTGGACAGTGAGGATCAAATGGGCATATTTATCGAAAAGGTCGTTTTCAATTTGGAAAATTTGGATGAAAGGAGTTTTATCTTTATAAGCTGTTAGTGGTCTAGACGCGAACAAAATGATCAATAACAGACATTACACACTGTTTGAGACATTAACAAGTTGATCAAGTTTATTATAGATAAATCCATTTATTGTACAGTGCATGGAAGACATTAATTTGTGTACTATTCATTGCTCAGGACGACTATACTCATATTTAATATTTTACCTTGGAACTTATATTCAATCCCTCATCACACATTAACAAACAAAAAAAAACCCGTTATAATAATGATATTGCAATATATCACATACCAAGTTACGTAATTTGTTTACGTGACTTTCTCTTCACTTTCAACTGAGTGATGGCGCTGTACTACCTTATAGTCAGAGCCATCTACTTGGTTTCACTTTTGTTTCGTGGGTGCCCAACAAAGCAGTAGTCGCTATATTGTGTCCAACTTGAACCGGGTTGGCCAAACTCTGTGTATAGATGGCTCTGATGTCAGTTGAAAAGTTCACAACATATAAAAGGTATTGTTCGGAAGGAATTTTAATTTTCTTTCATATAACACTACGATTCTAATTTTCTTACGCTTCATTCGTGTGACATGGTACATAAAATGTATAAACCAAATACACGTATACTTAATGTTATTATAGAAACATCCACAAAGTGAGTCTAAAACGCATTAGGACATTATGTTCAAGAGGACACTCACGAAGAGGACGCCAACCCCGTGTGCATCACACCTCCTGCAAGAAGCTATATTACGTATGGGCCTTCAGGGGGATACCTATATATTTCATCTTTAAGACTATAACAGAAGTCATTGTGTGTATTTTTTTTTTACAAAGGTGTATCAATCAGATATAATTATTAACGTCTGGGGACCGACCTTTAACGACACCATCCGAAAGACCTGACTCGGTTTCGGGCCAGGGTCGCTTAAGCCAGTTTGTAGGCAAAGACAGAGAGCTGACCAAGTGAACGTGCCGCTAGACCAACTCACATCTCAATGACAAATAGCATTATTTTTTTCTTGAAATATTTATAAGGCATGGTGCTCTGTATACAAAAAGTAGCAAATCACCGCTTTGATAGATTCAAATTGTCTACACTAAATCTTTATTATATACATTGTTATCATCATCACCGTCATCATCATCATTATTATTATCATCATCGTTATTTTCATAATCATTATCATCATCATTAGTAATACACAATAATATCAAAGCAATTATCTTAATCACAATTAATGAT
>JAVYIG010017810.1:0-24145 GCA_035222895.1 Strongylocentrotus droebachiensis | reverse complement strand
AAATATACTATTACATGAAACTATAAATAGGCTTTGATATGTTGAAAAAAAAGGTTTAGCTTTTAAGACCGTGCAGCCACGGAAATCGTTTGCAAGTGGACGGTCTTTAAGAAAAGTACTAATGTGTAAAAAAAAAAATATTTAAAAAAAATCCTACTGGTAGAAGAAAATAAATGAATGTTATGAAATGTTAAAAGTCAGATGGACAAAGTAAGACCTAAAAGACGAATGAGCATGGTTTGGAAAGACATGAATGAGAATGGTTTATTTTTGATTGAAAATGACAGATTCCTTACAGGTACTATGTCCTATTGCAGCCAACATCAAATTCTGTAAAAAAATTGCAGGAATCATGAATATTTTACGTATTTGTGAATTGTTACCGTTAGCAGTGTTCTAGTATTCAAATTATGCAAGGAAACCCGTTTACTTTCTTGACTTCACTGTCAGACACTATTGAGTGACTGACTGGCTTTTTTCTTCTTTGGTAATAACATACATAAAATGAGTTGTAAACGGTACATGTGCATTAGTCTACTTCAATAACCCACTTCTCGTGATGGCCCCAAATCCAAAATTAAACTGATTGAATCTTTGTGCAGCACAACACGTACAGCCATTCGGTACAATGGTCTGAAACCATACTATATTTTACTTAAATGATTGCAATCACTAAAGTCGATTCGAAAACTAACTGGTGTTATTTTCCAACAAAAAGACATTGTCAAGCCAGTTCGTCTTGAAGGAAGTTCTAAATTAGTATTATCTTTCGAATGCCGGTGGAATTTAACCTTTTCATTTTGTTGTGCCTGCAAATGGAACATAGTACCTTTAATAGGAGATAAAATGTAGTGAGACTTTATCTCTTTCTACTTAAATGTAAAGCTGACGGTATGGTAGAAAGTAAACCTGCAACAATAATTAATCTGAGTTCAGGAACCCGAAAAATCTTACTTATCTATCTATTTTATTTCATGTTTATGGAAATCATCATTGTTTAATGAGCGCTAACTCCATAGGGAGAAAGTACCTTGAATAGCGCAAACAAATTGGTCCAAAATCATTTATTAAATTTGTATTCCATTTAATTCAGTGACATTTACTCAAGCTAAATCCTGAGTTTGGGGCGAAAAAATGCACTAAAAAATATCTGAAATAGTTGTTCAAAGACATTTAAATTGTCTAAATTAATGACCTTTAAGTGCCTGACATGGATCTAGCTGTGAGGGGCCAGTCTTGGAATTTTGGGCTGCAGGGAAGTAATTTAGTTTCAGCTTTCTTTCAGAGGCTGTCTGCTCTGGAGGGCTTATAGTTCTTCATCGATCCTGGATTTTTTTTAAGTGAGCCCATCTGATTCCATGAAATACATTCCCTATTTTTGTCGTATTTTGGACCTGTTCGACCCATTTTAGCGAATACAAAATTGTGTGTAGAAAGTCAACATTAGCTCACTCAGTGAAGGAAAGAATTTTGTACAGGCCCTCACCTACAGATGACAGAAAAAAACTTTTACATTGAGCGATTCTTGTGGAGCAGGGAAGTGAGCTTTAGATTGATATATTACTCTAAAAAAATTGATTGGAAAATTAAGAAATTACGCCATTTATAATATATATTTCAGATTGTCGGCAACATGTGTAAATATGTAAAATGGAAAGCTTTTTATTTCTTTGTTTTATCAAAAATAAGATTTTCAGTTGCATAGTGTGATTGAGATACAGATTTTTTAAGTATGCAATGGTCGATTGAGTCCTAACTTGGTCCTCTGCTTGTTGAATGACTTTCTTGTCAGTAGATTACTTACTTTAAAAAAATGAGCAAATCTTTCCTCATAGTTAGCTTATTAATGCATAATTAGGTAATCTGAAAAATGATTGGTCCAGCAAAATGTCATTCAAAAATCATAAAAATAAAAAGAATTATTTTTTCACCAAATGGGTAATTCATTGACTTAACAAAGCAACATTAAACAACTCAAAAAAGTTTCAAGATGATCCAGCTAGTAGTTATTGAATGAGAATTGGTAAGAATATTTTTAATTTATTTCTTTATATCCTAATTAACCACACCTGGGGGTGTATCACAAAGACTAATGCTATAGTCACATTACCCAAAAGTAGCCTGCTCGGCGGCCGAGCGGCGAGTTTTTAACCAATTCTGCCCGGCGGCTGCCCGGCCACCAAGCGGCGGCCGCCCAGGCACCGCTCGTTTTTAGGGCATCGCTCGGTCGCCGCTGAAGTTTTAGCGCGGAGTTAAAATTTGGGCGGCGCCTGCTCACTTTTCACTCGCCGCCTAAAATACGCTCGGTGCCTGGGCGGTCGCCGCCCGGCACCGACCTAATCGCTGGGCGATGCCTAAATTCCAGCAGCGACCGAGCAGGCTACTGATCGGTCGGTCGCCGCTCTGATTTGTGACCATAGCTTTAGATCGACTTTAAATTGGACTTTAACTATGGCAAGCTGTTCATGCCACTGTTTTCTCTCACCATTTACTGGCATCGGTCTCTCAAGGACGTACAAATCATGGTCACATATCTACCCGGTAGGATGCGAACGTTCATGTGGTTGGACGAGCAAGTGTGCACTTTTAAAATGGCGACTGGCTGGAATGCTCCCCAGGGAGTGGAAAAGTGCATACTTTGTGTGCGGGTAAGCCTGAATCCGATGACCGGGTTAATAATTTATCTGTAAAGCGCTTAGACACATCGTCGGATCGATGTACTGAGTGCTATATAAAAACGGAATATTATTACTATATTACAAAATGTATATTTGTTGATAGTTCACTGTTGAAGGAAAAAATGTTATCTAAAGATCATAATTTAGAGACCAATGTTGAGAGCGACCAGTGGCATGAATAGCCTGCCAAAGTTAAGTCCAACTTAAAGTCGATTTTAGTCTTTGTGAAACACTCCCTTGGTGTCAAATTTCAAGCACGCAAACATATTTCTCATTTGATGGCTTAACCAAGTAAAAACTTTTATATAATTGAAATCATGGGGAAACAAGAAAATCAACATAATCTACACCAGGGGCGGCGATTTCTTTTCATGACCGGGGGGACGAAATGCGAGGAACGAGGGAAAGAGTGACGTAATGAGCAAAATCGTTTTTTGGGGGGAGAAAAAAATCAAAATCATCACCGCTCTTACATGTTACATACAGGCCCCGCGGAACGATTTTCAAGGTGGGAGTGGGGGGGGGGGGGCTAAAGTGTTTGCGATCAGATAGAGCAAAGCAAATTGGGCGTAAATTGGCGTGGGGTCCAGGGGCGGAGCCCCATGAAGCTCAGAGTTTTTAGGCATTTAATAAGGGTCAGATGAGCATATTTTGAAACCTTATTTGTGACACTTGCATGCAGGTCACTAATCGGAGTGGGGTCCAGGGGGCGAAGCCCCCAGAAGCTCAGCGGTTTTAGGCATTAAATTACGATCAGATGAGCATCCAGGGGCCGCCTTAGGGCCCTTGGTGGGGTCTAAGGGCGGAGCCCCCGGAAGCTCAGGGTTTTAGGCTTTTGAATATGGTCAGATGAGCATCCAGTGGCCCGCCGAGGGCCCTGGTGGGGTCCAGGGGGGTGGAGCCCCCGGAAGCTCAGGTGTTTTAGGCATTTAATTTTGGTCAGCTGAGCAACCAGGGGCCCGCCTTAGGGCCCTTGGTGGGGTATAGGGGCAGCAACATTTGTAAATTAGTCACTGGTATCGAATTAGAAATAAACCACGTTTGAGTTTTATCGGGAGGGGGGGGGGGGGGACTGCCCCAAGCCTGAGTGAGTGAGCATAATTAATGAGAGGGGTGAAGGTGACGAAAGTGACTACCCCTCATAGGTTTTGAAGTTTTGTTGTATTACAGAATTATATTCCTTAGCAAAACTATAGTATGAAAACAAACAATGTACTGTTTTCACACTTCACTTTTCTACAATATTTACTTGTACATTTTGAAGGATATTATGCGAGGGAGCAAAGCTCCCGAGCCAGAAGATTTTCGAATTTTTATTTGTCTAAACGCTGCACTCTTGGGCCCTCCAAAGCCTAATAGTGTGTTACAGTCTTTAGTCAGTATTTGCTGTACATTATTTTTTTGCACTTTTTCAAATTTTCCGGGGGGGGGGACGATCCCCCCCTACAAAAATCGAGGGGGGGGGGACGTGTCCCCCCCCCCCCCCGTCCCCCGGGATCGCGCCCCTGATCTACACACTAATGACATTCAAATATTAGAATGCATGCTTCGAGTCAATGAAGTAGACAAACCACATGTTGGGGTTGAAACTTCTCTGAAGCGTTTTATATTTCTATAAGCTTGGATAAACCCTTCCCATTACGTATCCCTGAATGAATTGAACAGGGGGGGTGCAATGCCAATGACTGATGTCTTTGCAGTCTTCCCCTTTTCGTGATATATATCGAAGCATGTTCTTTGGAAGTTACATTTCTAAAAGCGGTTTGCAACATGGAATTGTTGGTTGCCTTCAACATCAGTTACCTCGTAATTTCCTGTGTCTTGGGCATTCTTGGAAATGCCATCATCATACGAGTGTTCAAAAAAAGACAAACGAAACTGTCCACAGACATACTGGTCATCGCCTTGGCTGTTGTCGATCTTCTGAGCAGTGTCCTGTTAATTGCACCCGTTACATGGGCCGTCGCTAAAGGGTTTAGAATTCGTTTTAACTGTGCTTTCTTCTGGCTCTTTCGTCGAGCGTTTGCTTATGAATCTGCATTTCTTGGAAGCGTCATTGCTATCGATAGATACGTCTTGGTATGCAGTCCATGCAAATTGAAGACATCGAAAAGAGTTGCAAATATCTCAGTTGTAGTGACTTACATATTGTGTTTCGCGACTAATTTACATTTTGCTGTATACGGCAATGCAGTCGGGGTTGGCGACACAAAGGTATGCGCCTACACTGGACCAACATGGCTACAGCTCGCAATTTCAAATTCCCACTCTTTCTATATTTCCTGGCACTAATTAGCTGCTTCTTTTGCTACGGTATGATTTACCTTAAGATCAGAAAGCACAACCAGGACACTGCATATGTAACGCAATCTGTATAAATTCCGGCACCGTGTCCACGATAAATAAATGCCTAACAGCTCCTCAACACATGCAAGAAACACAAGAACTAGGACATTCATCAGGCATTCCAGGTCAATTTGATTTGCAAGCCCGCCATACGAGGCCAGAAGACAGGGAGGACGCCTCGCGCTCGCAAATGGTTTTGGATGATGATAGAATGACAGACGAAGTGTCCTCCCCGACTGAAAACTTGGACTCGTCAAAGATGCATTCTGACAGGGGTCATGTCGGTGTAAAGAATAAAGTTTCACCAGCGGTACAAGCAACACATGGAGCTACGTCGGGCAAGGTTGCTACATCCAAACCTCGGAAGAAGAAGGACAAGATGACCAAAATGATGTTCATTATTACCGTTATTTATGTATTCTCCTGCATACCTGTGCTAACACTTGAGAATATCCCAACCAGACAACTCAACAGAATGCAAAGTTCTTCTCTTGGGGAAGCGACAGTCAATTTTCTATATCAACTGCGACTCATTAACCACATCATCAATATATTTGTCTACTACGGCGTCAATAGCAACTTCAGAAGGGAAACCAATGCATTATTCGGTTTCGGAACTGCTGAAAACTAAATGGTAATTGATTCAGAATTTTAAAAGTACATTCCTATAGTATAATAAAAGTTAAAGATAATGATAGACCTTCGTGACTTATGCTTGTAAAATGATCTGTGTTTTTTTCTTCTGACTCACGGTTAGTTCTAAAACAATATTAACCTCTCGTAGTATTTCTAGAATTTTTCAAACCTTTAACTTTAATGGTTGAATATCCTATTTACAACATAAACGTGGTAGATTCTAAGGATCAAGTGGAAGGAATTGTTTTTCTTCAAGTGCCTAGATTGAGGCGTTAATTTTCATTTTAATATTCAGAAGCCAGGTTGAAAATCCTCCACAGTACATGCAGTTTTGACAATTAGCAAAACGTCTGTTCTTGACAGATGAGTACATTGATAGTCGATAGTGCATCTAACAGTATCTTTCGTGAAAGGAGGGAAAAAAAACTTTTAACGTGGCCTTTTGCTATGTAACTTATTTGGAAGTTTTAAAACCAGAGTTTGAAATGAGATCATTACTACTACATTGACAAAAATGTGCATACAAATTTATTTTACAAAAAAATGTCATTGATATTGGTGGCACTTTTGAATCATCGATAACCTCTGATTTAGAAATCAGTTTCAACATCAGACGTTTCGATGTTTTAGGCGCATCACAGACTGGTGGCAGTTGTCACATCCTGTTAATGCATTTGGAAATACTGTGACTTTTCAAACACTGGTATGCCCGGGTCACACGTTTAAATAAAGACTTCGTCATATTTTAGTGTCACTCAAAACTTATTTACACATGGAATCCAAAATTCATTTTCCTGAAAATGCTCCCATATACCATAATCCATCTTTACGTGACGACCCCTCAACATTTTCTAGCAGCGCTTTAATAACTCCTTGCTGTGACTTAGTTGTAATAGTATTGTAGATAAACTTTTGTATTTTTCTCAAATTTCCTTAATAATTAACATGAGATAATAAAGGGTCATATTATTTTAATCATGTTTTTTTTTAGGAGGAGGGGGTAGTAATTGCATGTGTTTTTGTATGACAGGAGTATTTATGGAAATCAGGTGTACTTAAGATATTTAATAATTACCCCCTGGACTGTCAATGTTATCCAAAAAAAACAAAGTAATTGTAACGTTAATGTGATGTGCACACTAAGAAATATTTGGGTAATCTTACTCAAATAGGCAAATAAATGTTGACACTATAGTGACACACTTAACTGAATGCATTAACTCATTAAATTGAGATTAATAACACACAGGATTGAGTTTTGTTAATTTTACATTAAAGTGTCATGGCAAATGAGTATTTTAAATTATTGAGTTATTTAACCTAATGTTGTGAGTAAATCGCTCCAACTCAACTAGTGAGTAATGCTTCGATTACTCAGTCAGTCAGGTTATATTGCCGTTCTTACGGTCCTAGTATTCAAATTATGCAAAGAAACTGTTTACTTTCTAAACTTCACTGTCAGACTCTGAGTGACTGGCTGACTTCTGTTTTGTCTTTGGTAATAACATACTTCAAAAGAGATGTAAAATTTACATGAGCATTAGTCTACATCAATAATCAAATTCGTGTAAGGCCAAAAATAAACTGAATGAATCTGTGTGCAGCACAAAACGTACGACCATTCGGTATAAGAGTCTGACAATCAGACTACATTTTACTTAAATGATTCCAATCACTCAAGTCGATTCGACAACTAACTGTCGTTATTTTCCCGCAAAAAAAAAACATTTTCAAGCGATTTCGTTTGGAGGGAAGTTCTAAAATAGTATTATCTTTTCAAATGGCCGGTGGAATTTAACCTTTTCATTTTTTGGGCCTGCAAATGGGATATAGTACCTTAAATAGGAGTCAAAATGTAGTATTCAGCTAGGGACACGATGAAGTATATTTAAAGCATAACAAAATCCTACTCTAAGTCTTGCGGAATGTACCGTTTCTCCTTTTCGATTGAAGGAATTTAAGGTTATAAGAAATGCAAATCTCCATTTTGTTAATCGTGGAGACGCAAGTGTACCATGAGTCCATTTTATTTATTTATCTTTTTTAGTTCATGTTTATGGAAATCATCACCAACTCCATACGGATAAAGTACCTTGTATAATGCAAACAAATTAGTTCAAAATCATTTAATTTATATTCCATTTGATTCGGTGAGTTTGGGGCGAAAAAATGCACTAAAAATATCTTAAATAGTTGTTCAAAGCATTTAATTTGTCTAAATTGATGACCTTTAAGCGTCTGACATGGATCTAGCTGTGAGCCTGACCAGTCTTGGAATTGGGGGGGGGGGATAGTTATTTAGTTTCAGCTTTCTTTCAGAGGTTGTTTGCTCGGGAAGGCTCAGTTCTCCATCAATCCTGGCTTTTTTCATGTCAGCTCATCTGGTTCCATGAAAACCATTCCTATTTTTGTTGTATTTTGGAACTTTTCAAACCATTTTAGCGAATACAAATTTGTGTGTAGAAAGACTACATGAGCTTACTCAGTGGAGGAATGAATTTTGTACAGGCCCTCACCTACAGAAGACAGCAAACACTGTTACATTGAGTGATTCTCGCGGAGCTGGAAGTGAGCTTTAGATTGATATCTAACTCTAAAAATATTGATTGGAATATTAAGAAATTACGCCATTTCGAAGAATTTACTTCAGATTGTTGGCAACATGTAGGCCTATATATGTAAAATGTAAAGCTGATTATTTTCCTTGTTTTATCAAAAGTAAGATTTTCAGTTGCATGGGGTGATTGAGATATAGATTGAGTATGCAATGGTCGATTGAGTCCAAACTTGGTCCTCTGCTGGTGTGATTGAGATATGGATTGTTTGAGTATAAAATGACTGTTCTTGTCAGTAAATTACTTCTTTCAAAAAACAGCAATGCATTCCTCATAATTAGCTTATAAATATATAATTAGGTAATCTGAAAAATGATTGGTCTAGAAAAAAGTCATCCAAAAAATTATAAAAATAAAGAGAATATTTTTTTTCACCAAGCAACATTAAACAACTCCAAAAAGTTTCAAGATGATCCAGCTAGTAGTTATTGAATGAGAATTGGTCAGAATAATTTTAATGTATTTCTTTATATGCTAATTAGCCACACCTGATGTCGAAATTCAAGCGCGCAAAAATATTTCTCATTTGATTTAATACCTACCCAAGTAAAAACTTTTATTTTATTGAAATCATGGAGAAAAAAGAAAATCAACACAATCTACTCTTTACTAATATAATATATACAATGCATGCTTCGATTCAATGAAGCATACAAACCACATGTTGGGGTGGAAACTTCTCTGAAGCGTTTTTTTATTTCTGTAAGCTTGGATAATCCTTTCCCGTTACGCATCCATGACTGAGTTGAACATGAGGGATGCAATGCCAATGTCTGTAATCTATGCCGTTCTCCCCTTTTCGTGATATATATCGAAGCATGTTCTTTGGAAGTTACATTTTTAAAACCGGTTTGCAACATGGAATCGTTGGTTGCCTTCAACATCAGTTACCTAGTAATTTCCTGTGTCTTCGGCATTCTTGGAAATGCCATCATCATACGAGTTTTCAAAAAACGACAAACTAACATGTCCACAGACAAACTGATCATCGCCTTGGCTGTTGTCGATCTACTTATCAGTGTCCTGTTTGTGGTACCCGTTACATGGGCTGTCGCTAAAGGGTTTAGAATTCGTTTTAACTGTGCTTTCTTCTGGTTCTTTCGTCGAGTGTTTGCTTATGAATCTAGGTTTCTTGAAATCGCCATCGCTCTCGATAGATACGTCTTGGTATGCAGTCCATGCAAATTGAAGACATCGAAAAGAGTGGCAAAGATCTCAGTTGTAGTGACTTTCGTATTCTCTTTCGCGACTAATATATATTGGGCTGTATACGGCAATGCAGTCGGGGTTGGCGACACGAAGGTATGCGCCTATTCTGGACCAACTTTGCTCAAGTTCGTATCTTCAAAGATCCCACTCTGTATATTTTTCGTGGCAGTCATTAGCTGCTTCTTTTGCTACGGTATGATTTACCTTAAGATCATAAAGCACAACAAGGACACTGCATATGTAACGCAATCTGGTATAAGTTCCGGCACCGTGTCCACGATAAATAAATGCCTAACAGCCCCTCAACACATGCAAGAAACACAAGAACTAGGACATTCATCAGGCATTCCAGGTCAATTTGATTTGCAAGACCGCCATACGAGACCAGAAGACAGGGAGGACGCGCCTCGCTCGCAAATGGCTTTGGATGGTGATAGAATGGCAGGCGAAATGTCCTCCCCGACTGAAAACTTGGACCCGTCAAAGATGCATTCTGACAGAGGTCATGTCGGCAAGAATAAAGTATCACCAGCAGTACAAGCACCACATGGAGCTACGTCGGGCCAGGTTGCTACAGCCAAACCTCGGAAGAAGAAGGACACGATGACCAAAATGATGTTCATCATTTTCGTAATTTATATCTTTACCACTATACCTGTGCTAACACTTGAGAATATCCCAACCGGACAATTCATCCGGATGCGGAGTTCTTCTCTTGGGGAAGCAATAGTCAACCTGATATATCAACTGCGTCTCTTCAACCACATCAACAATATATTCGTCTACTACGGCGTCAATAGCAACTTCAGAAGAGAAACCAATGCATTGTTTGGCTTCGGAACTGCTCGACACTAAACGGTGATAGATTATGCCCACTCCTGCCAGAGCCATGCACCCAAAATGCCAAGATGACCTGGAAGCCGTGAATTGCCGTGCCAAAGCCTGTGTGGACCACTGGACGGGACCTGTGTAGTGACTCGATAAGAAGAATAAATTAGTATTCATTTATTTTAACAGTACATTCCTATGGTATAATAAAAGTTAAAGATAATGATAATCCTTCATGACCTACATGTATGCTCGTATAATGATCTGTAGTTAGTACTTTAATGATGAACTGTGGATTTGTTTTTCTGACTCACGATTGATTCTAACACAATATTAATCACGTGAAATATCCTTAATGTAAAGTGTCCAATATCCCATTCACAACTTTAAGGTGATTGCTTCCAAGGATCAAGAAAAAGGAAATGTTTTAAGTGCCTCGATTGAGGTGTTAATTTTCATTTTGATAATCAGAAGCATACAGTTTTGACAAAAGGCGAAATGTCTTGACAGATGAGTACATTGAAAGTGGGCATCTAAAATGCACTTTATCTTTCTGAAATTAAAAAAAACATTTAGCGTGGCCTTTTGCCATGTAATTTATTTGGAAGTTTTTGAAACCAGAGTGTGAACTGAGATCATTACTACTACATTGACAAAAATGTGTAAAAAAAACCTATTTTACAAAAATATGTCATTGATTTCGGTGGCACTTTTGAATGCTCGGTAACCTCTGATTTAGGAATCAGTTTCAACGTCAAACATTTTGAGATACTGAGACTTTTCAAACCCTAATAAAGTAGTATGCACAGGTCACATGATTAAATAAAGACTTGATTACACTTTAGAGGTGCTTGTCAACCAAATCTGAAATACACATGGAATCGAAGAAATTTTTGTTTCACCTTTCCTGAAAATGCCCCCGTATCTGTAGTAAAACGTTATGATCCTCAACATTTTTTGGCAACCACCGCATTTTAACGTGAAGCTCCCGTGACTTCGGTGTTATACTGTTGCATATAAACTTTTGGATTTTTCTTATATTTCCTTAAAAATTTAAGATACTAAAGGGTATAATTTCAATAATTTGTTTTTGGGTCGGGGTATATTGCATGACTGTGTTCTGTTAGTACGGAGTAGTTATGACAATCAGGTGTACTTTACAATTACCCACTGGACTGTCAACGTTATCCATAGTAATTGTACTGTTAATGTGATGTGGGTACTTGCCCCAAGGTAATTCTACTATTCTACACCATTATATATTTTTTTAAAGAATAATTTCCCATGGCGTAGTAGCCGTTGGGTAGACGCCATTTAGATTACTTGTTATTGACCAATTCAGCCATTGGGCTGCGACACATGTTTTTAATAAACCTTGAACTGAATTGAATTGAATTACACCAGGAATTATTATTATTTATTTGAATTTCCCTTGAGGAAAATGACTGATTTGAGAATCTAACTATAATTAATTATAGGATAGCGAATAACGGAAATAGTGTTGACATAGCGTTGTACTTTCCCCTGACGAATTGTATACACCATGGGTTAGAGAATGGCGAGATAAGAGTATTCTAGCGAAATAGAACTACTGAGAAAAAAAGTTTTACCTCTACTCTTTTACAACAAACATGGTCGCAACTTCTTTCGAAAAATCAACTGAAGGGTTATTTCAATACCGTATTGAGTGTATCATACGTCGAAGAGGCGCGATAGCTCAGTCGGTAGAGCAGTGGTCTCGTAATCCGGTGACCCGGGTTCGAAACCAAGGCGATACGCTAGTGTCCTTTGGTAAGGCATTAATCCTCATTACCAGGTCCCTCAGAGAGGACCTAAAGCCGTCGGCCGTCTGGTTGCTTACTTACAAGCATTTATGCTTTCTTAAAATAACCACCACCATGTTCCGATTGCGTAATACATCTTTTTAATGTTCGCACATTTTAGTATTAGTGACGCACGTGACACCTGGAATTGCTTTAGGTCGATTTATTGAATTTTTTTTTTTAAGTTTATTTTTTGAAGCTTTTTTTTGTTGTAGTTTTGTTCGTGTTAGTAGATTATTGATTCGATGCAAAGGCAATGTGTTATTATCATGCACGCAAAAAGGATATTGTGGATTGCTCTATAATGGAATCGCTTTTACTTCTAGAAAAGGTGCGTTCGAAAGTTCTCATAGCGTTCAGTCACAGATGATGTCATTGTATAATACATTAAGAATGTATCTAAAATATTTCACAAAGTCAGAGTGTACATCAATGTGACCCATTCGGTCACCTGTAAACTAGGATTTTAAAAACAATATCAAGCAAGTGGGAACTTCTGTACATTACCTACATAAACACACATCGACAACCCGGAGTACAACTATCGGTTTATATTTTCTATGCAAAATATAACCAGGGATGATCACCATTGTTATTTGTCTGTGCCCAACCTACCACTTATGCAGGAAGATGTGCCTTTATGGGGTAAAATGGAATGACTCTGTATTTTTGTTGAATTTTTTTTTTGGGGGGGGGGTTGAGGAATCCGAAAGGAAACAATGTTTCAATGTGCTCATCATCACTACATCTGGCAACTTTTTGCCAATCGCCAATCGCACATTTCTTCGTTAGCCCGTTCCCGGTTCTGTTAATCTAATAAGAAAGTGCATTAATATCTCACCGATGGAGATGTACCTTGGGGCCCATCGATTTACCGCAGATTCAGTGCATCCTATTCGTTTAGTCATTATGCTCTTTAGCATGCCTGAATTGTCTTTCTCATTTCTGACCGCAGTCCGTTGAGAGTTGTGCCAAGTTATTAACGATTTGTTGAAACTTGGTGATAAAAATCCCGGAGGTACTGATTGCCATTTAAAACCGCCCTCTGCATGAAGCAGAAAGATAAACATCGATCGCCTTCAGCTCCTACAAATTATAATGGCTTGTGATTTGTAAGGGCCTTGGGAGTGTATTTCTATATATGTAATGCACTAATGGCATTACTGATTCGTCGATGCGTTTGTCAAGACTAATGAAGCAGCTAAACCATAATAATAAAAGGCATTTCTATAGCACCGTCTATCTAGATAAACATTTGTCAAGGTAAGACCAACCAGGACACATCATCATTAGCTTTACAAGTGAATCTAAATCTACATGCCCTTTAAGTTTTAAGTGGAGCAGTTAAAGGGCAATATACTTTAAAATAATTTCATTTGTATGAAAGAGGAAAATAAGCCGAGAAACAGAATGGCAAAGGTGTGAAATAAATCGAACCAATAATGAGAGAGTTAAGAGGATGATTCTTAAAGGTTCTCTATATGGGAAAAAAGATAATTATCCCGACACACAGATTATGAAATAAATAACACTTAGTTTATTACGTGTGTTGATCGTGTGTTGAAACAAATAAGAAAGTTGTCCGCCACTTCGTCATACAGTGACACAACCGATACAGTCAATCTGAGGGGCCCATACTTTAATGATTACCAGCTTCGAAAAGTCATAAGTGTCCTATTTGTTGTTAAAACTTTCACCAGTCCGATCCCCTGATTTTTTGACTTTATTTTAGAATGGTTTGCTTAATGGTTTTCTAGTTACATAAACCGTCGCTGTTTTCACGAAGTGACGGTAGTAAAAAAAAATTGCATTCACTTTGCGTGTAGATTTTCCTCACTACCGTCACTTCGTGAAAACAAGGACGATTAACTCTAGCATGTCCTTTTGGGAGGCAAGTGTGTTTGCTTTCATCTTGCGGTATCATTTTCACGACTGAAACGAGTGACAATGAATACTGCTGGAGATTCAACACGCATATGCGTACCCTAAATAACACTGAGTGGGGGGGGGGGGGGGGGGGGGATTCATACCTGGGTTTTCATACCTGGGTTTTTGTCTTGTTATATAAACTCTAGCATGTTCTTGTGGAAGGCAATTGTGTTTGCTTTCATCTTGCGGTATCATTTTCACGACTGAAACGAGTGACAGTGAATACTTCTGGAGATTCATACCTGGGTTTACCTAGTTAATATACCTAGTTATATAAACTTGAGATGGAGTTGCTGGTAGCTTGTTATGTAGCCTATCTTGTCGTCTGCGGATTTTTAGGCATCATTGGAAACGCCATCATCATTCGCGTGTTTCAGAAAAGACCCCAGAAACTGTCCACCGACATCCTAATCATCACTCTTGCCGTCGTCGATCTCCTGAGCAGTGCCCTGCTCATCGCCGCCATCATTTGGGCAGTCAACCTCGGTTTCAGAACGCGGTTTAACTGCGTCCTCTTCTGGTACTTTCGTCGAGCTTTTGCTTGCGAATCTGCTCTGCTGGCAAGCGTTATTGCCATTGATAGGTATGTCATGGTGTGCAGTCCTTTCAAACTGAAAACGTCAAGAAAGAAAGGCACATTTTGGGTTGTTGTCAGCAATGCTTTCTGTTTGATAATTTGCATACCGTTCATTTCCCATGGCAACGCAGTCGGAGCAGTTTGCGTTTACAAAGGTCCAGATTGGATCAATACTGCCTACGGAATGATCCTCATCCTCATCTATCTCCTGGCCTGCATTAGCTGCTCGTTCTGCTATACTATGATTTTTCGAAAAATAAAACACCACCACGAGAAGACCGCCTACATGCAAGCTGGTATAGCTTCCACCGTGTCAACGAAGGGTTCAGGGAACTCAGATGTGCTTCAGAAGGAGCCTGGGACATCAAACGGGTTGGACGGTGACCATCTAGAAGGTGGACATGCAATCAGAAATGATGGTCCATCTAATCAGCAAGGATCCGTTTCGGAGCCGGCGCATTCGCGTATCGCCTTTGGTGAAAACAATCTTTCCATACCTGCAATCTCCTCATTCCTGGATCACTCGAATTCTTCAAACAAGAGTCACTTTAATGTCAAGAATCAAGTATCACCAGCTACACCTGCACCAGTCGCATCTGACGCCACGTCTACTCCGGCTCCTAAGTCCAAACCTCGTATAAAAAAAGACCAAATGACCAAGATGATGTTCATCGTCACCATCATCTACGTCTTCTCCTGTATACCGGTCCTCATCCTCGAGAACCTCCCAAGGAGGCTCATCGTGCAGATGCAGCAGACGACCGCCGGAGAAGGGACGGTCAACTTCCTGTATCAGATGCGGCTGATAAACCACATCATCAATGTGTTTGTCTACTATTTCGTCAATGAAAATTTCAGAAGGGAAACCAATGCTTTGTTTATCAAACCTGCTGGAAATTGAATGATGGTGAAGTGGTCTTTTTAAGAGGAAATGTTATCGAGCGTTCACAGTGAACGTTGACTGTCAAAATGGTAATTGCAATGATTGAAATGTTATCGTACTTTATGAGCAATTACTGCTTGCAGCACCCAAATGATTTTTACACGATGATTGTGTAAAATTTTGAAAAAGATAGTCGTCACTCCAAGATTCTTTATAAAACACTGTAGAAATACATTTTTGAGGGGGCACGGGGTCGATGAATACATATCAAAAGTACTACAACCAGCCAACGCAGGGACAATACGCCTCACAGAGACAAAAGACAAAAATATACGTTACATCTATGCCTAAGCCACACCAACGAAACCGACACCAGACCGACAACAGACCTAACAACATATTACATTATACCAAATAGCCAAGGATTGGGCGGTGTGACTGATGTTTAAAACCTGAGTCGCAGAGCGAACCCGATTTCACAACGACTGCACAACGGCTCCAAGCCGACTTATTCTTGACAGTAGGGGGTAACGTAATTTGTTTGTGTCCGTCTGGTGTCGGTATTTTTGGTGTTACTGGGGTCATAAATGTCCAAGAGTTGGTCGGTTTGATGGTGTGACTGGTTTTTATACCCCACTCACTTTGCTAACCATTTTAGAACCAACCAATACACGGCGAAATCTTACCTGGGAGAGGTTATGTTTGTTCGGTTCGTTGTCGGTTTTGTGTCTTTCACGTCAGTTTGCCTGTGGTAAAACAAAATCGAATCTTTCAAACTTGATATTTGCACCTTGTCAACATTTTGGTTTCCTTGTGTTTCTCTGTGATTATGAAAGATAAAGATCGGCGCAAGTAAGTTTATAAGCTTACGTGTGGGATTTATACTCAAAGCAGAAAAAGAAAACAAAACAAAAATCGAAATTTAAACTTGAGTAGGTCTATTACGGACGTAGTAAGTTGTATGTTTTTTTTATTTTGTTCTTCTTTATTGTCAAAAAAATAGGGATTGTAAGTCATACCCATTACACTTCAACGATCTTCACGAAACGGGAAACAAATATTCAGAAATGCGAAAACTTTTTCAGATTCTTAAAGTAGATATTCATTGATTTTAAAAACTAACTTTATTTTCATTATTGCAAAGTTGAAACTTTGATTCGACAAGGTTATCAAAATTCAATGCTTGGAAACATTCGTAGTAATGATTATTATAAATTACAAAACGCTTAAAAATAGCCCCGACATAGCACCTGACGAGCTCTCCGAACGCTGGTGAGATGTGTGAGATCACAGTATGGACATGATTTGCACAAGCAGACGATGTCCCATGACATCTCACACATTTTCAGTGCCTGTGTTTTCATCTCCTCTTGAGTTCGTTCTCTTACTTCTCTACCGTCAGGCTAAATGTATAATATATTGCCTCACTCTAAACCCCGCGCATGGTTTTATTTTGATGACAAATGCAGCGATACAAAAATAAAGGAATCTGTCGCTTGTAAACAAAATAAGACGCCGTTGTATATTCAGCTGCTCACACCGCGGTATGTTCGGCGTTTCAAGAGGGAACAAATGCCCTCCTTAATACCATTCCGGGGTTTTTTCAATTTGAAAGTCTGGTTTCTTTGATTGTTAATTAACCCCTATCCTGTGTATCTACAAGCAAAATATTTTAGTTATCAGAATCGGGTCATATCCCCTTTTGAATGGTTTGATATGCCATTACATTTATATACACTAAACTCGTTATAATTTGACAAATAATAGCTTTGCAATTATGTTCATTCTCTATGGGATATCGTCTGCTTGGGCAGTAGTGGTCCATATAGTGACGTCATTAAAACATCGTTATTTTTCCGGCGAATCTCTCGTATATCCCAGCTGCTATGGAAGTGGTTGTATTTATATTTTTATAAATTACCCGATATGTAGTTGACCTAAAACTTGTGATACATTAGTTGACATATTTGTGATTTTCTTTGAATTTCACCTTTAAGATTAAAACTTTCAACAACAACCAAAGATGAAATCAAATAAAGCACAACTCTTGAAACAAGACATCGGAAGTGTCATTTGAAAAACCTCTCAGTGGAATGTAAAATGAACACTGCACAATTTAACAACACCAAACCAAAACAAAACAAGACAATGACAGCCACGGGATTCAGGAGGATTGGCCACAAAGTAGACAATGTAGATAGGAGAATACTCAGAAATGCGGAAACTTTCATGCGGTTAACTTCCGTTCCTTTTATGAACCGCTAATCGTGAAACAAGACCGCAACAAAAAACGTCAATGATGTCGTTAAACTAGGCATCATACCATACATGTATATGTCATTCGAAGAACATTAACGGAAACAATCGCGGTTAATCACTCTTGATCACATCAATTTACACAATTTAAAACTCAAAAATGCCAAGCTCACGAATTTGGAAGATGTCACGCGAGGGAGTGGGGGAGGGGGGCTTCAAGGTGTTCTTTGAGTATGTGAAAACTGTGTGATTAGTTTTTCTCAGTGTGGGTCCCGGGTTAAAGAAAACGTGTACTTTTATATGAACCATGTTGTTAGTATTATGATTTTATTTTTTTAAAGGATGTTGTTACTATAATAATATTGTATTATAAAGAGCATATATTTTCGACATTTTACTTTATATGTGCATTAATATGTTTGATTATCTAGCAGTAAAATAAAATTTGAACTGAAATAGTGTTGCTTGTCAAAAGTCAATGATGGGTACCAGAATAATTAGGGAAGGTCAATTTCAACAAAGACCATTGTCTCTGGTATGAACGTGAGGCGAGTATACTCATTTTTATTTAAAAATACAGGATGCGTGTTCTTGAGTATAAGTCAGCGACATGGCGAGATTTTTTTTCAGCTGGGATAATGGGGGTCCCCCCTTTTTGTAGGGAGGGGGAGCACTGATTTTTATTTTATTTATTGTTTATGTTTTGTAGTGTATGTGGAGCGCGGTAAATCATGTGCTCATTTCTAGAATTATGAGAGAAAATGTAGCGACCGAGTAAAATATCGAATTTTTGCGTATAATGTAACTAAGAATGAGATAATGGAGTAAATTTCGTTCATTTTCACATTTTCTGGGGCACCAGCAATTTATATGGGGCATATTCCTCAAGCTACACTGTTGTTGATGAATATTCACTTAATGTTCATTATTGCAGAATATGTTACAATACTTTGAACATTATTCTTTTAATATAAATCTTAATTCTATAATTATGATACCGATAGTGGTTGATTACATGGTATCACTGAATTCAATGTTGTATTCCACGATAATGTTGACAGTACATTAACGTTTCAACACACCTTTGAACGAAAAAAAAAATTATTAGCTTTCTTATATAACAGAAGTAGATATTATAGTACAAAGATTATACAAAGAAATGTGCATTTTGGGGCATTTTTCCAATTTGTATTTGTGTAATATAACTACTATCAGGCGTATATAGGCCTATAGACTGTCAATCTAAATATTGTGTATATAACTACGTACGTGGCTGGCGTATAGTTTTGTGTTAGTCGTCGATTGTGTAGCATTTTATCACGTACATCTTTGCCCTGGGCCCCGTGTTATAAAGAGTTGATATCCATTGCAACTTATTTGCGATTGATATCAATCGCAACTATGAACATAATAGATAGGGAATTGCAACTTGCGATTGATTGGAGGACTTATGATTGAATTGGATTGATCGTAACTCTTCATGAAACGGGGCCCATGCAGGGCGTATAGACTGTCAATGTAAATATTGTATATCTATATATAACTACGTGGCTGATGAGTTAAAATGTATTTTTCAAGGTATAAGCATAATATCACTAAGCAGGTGAACAAAGTATCCAGAGTTTTAGCCCGGTACTAGATTGGTTTAGTTAACATGATTATTGTTTGGTGGTCAGATTATATAGTCATGTGTGTACATGTGGTGCTGTATTACAACTACTTAGAGGACGGTGTTGATTTGAATTTACAGAACGTGAATATTAAACTATTTACATACATGTATATATAAAATTTACAAATATGGAAATAATATGCATGACTTTGATCTCTTCAACATTTTAGAATTACATTTAGTTCTGTTCACAGATTTCACATGACCTAATTTCAAAAGTGATTTGAAACCGAAATTCGTTTGGTTTTAGAGCAAATCTGATATGACAGATTCTCGAAATCAAAATTCAAAAAAGGGTATTAGTTCTTCCTCCACTGTGTTCGATTTAATGTAATACTTAGATAAGGCCTTGGCAAAGTAGCATCCGACAAAGGATTATTACTAACTTCTTTTCCTGAGTTATCATGTTTCATCATATAATGTTCTCTATTCTGTCTAAGAATAACGTCTGAAGCATGTCAATCTTAGTGTTGTAGACCGGCCTCTGACCTCTGGGTCGAGCGGTCAAGTTGAAAACCAGGTCGAGGCACTAGTATGTCTTTCGGCAAGAAAATACATTCCTTGCTTCTAAACTTGACAACGTTCCAATTGCCATGTGTCATGATGTCATGTATGACGTCATATGTATAGCTACGAGAATCACGATAGGGGAGGCGGGGGACAGGTGCCCCAATCAAATTACAAACATATTAAGACCTATAGTAAGGGGGAAGAGAAAAAAAATTAAAAGAGATAAAGAGGGGGACAGGGAGAGAGGGGGACACAGGGAGAGAGAGGGAGAAAGAGATCATAGAGGAGGGGGCACCTTAAAACGCAGATGATGCGTTTCTTCCTATACTTGCCTCGTATCCTCCCATTTTATGTTAAACTCGGGAGTTTAAAAAAAAATTGGCCCTCCCTTCTAAAACTATGCCCCCCTCCCTCACATCAATTGCTTGTCCAACACTACACCATTGCCCACTGACTGTGTATGCATCTATGTATTAGAAATATATATTTTACATATAACACGATCTCGACTATTTTTTGACAAATCAACTCAATACGAGTACCTTATTGTAATTCCCCATATTGCAGATAATCGGATTACCCAGTAATAATGTCGTCGCACATTGAGGTGACGCATTATTAAAATGCTATTGAATTTGCCTTTGGTTGATCTCTCGAAAGTAGTTGCAGTAGTATACTTGTCGATTCCGTGGAGTAAAATGCCTGGATACGAAATTAAATTCACTTCCACATCTCTTTACAATAATCATGCCATTTCAAAAGTTCAGTGTTCATCCCTTAGGGCATATTAAGTCCGCATCTAACTTCGAATAGAATCACACGTAATTTGGCACTCGAATGGAATTAAATATCAAAATATCAAAATACATGAATATAATGATGACTATAATTATTTGTAGGAATGGATTGTAAAACGTAGATTGTTTTTAAAGGCTTTTATTTCTATCACCGAATGTTGATAAGTAATAAATTTCAGATAGTTTTTCGGTTTTTTGAGTCGGTGTTTTTCGTTTTTCGCTTTTCATGATGAGATAAGTAAGAAATTGTTGCAATATGTGTATAAAGTAAATAATTATATAAGAAATGTGTATACTTATATTGAACACTCTCTCAGTTATAGTTACTCATTGTTAAATATTTTGATGCATCCAAACGAGTGTTAACCTGAATGTATAGCTAGGTTATAGGCCTAACACAGTAACGTTGTTCGTGTAATAAATAGTGTAATTTGTGAAATGGTCAAATAAATGCTGTAAATGATTATATAAGAAATGTATATACTGATATTGAACACTCTCTCAGTTATAGTTACTTATTGTGAAATATTTTGATGCATCCAAACGAGTGTTAAACTGAATGTATAGCCATATAGGTTATAGGCCTATAACACACGGTGTTCGTGTAATAAATAGTGTAATTTGTGAAATGGTCAAATAAATGCTGTAAATGATTATATAAGAAATGTATATACTGATATTGAACACTCTCTCAGTTATAGTTACTTATTGTGAAATATTTTGATGCATCCAAACGAGTGTTAAACTGAATGTATAGCCATCTAGGTTATAGGCTTATAACACACGGTGTTCGTGTAATAAATAGTGTAATTTGTGAAATGGTGAAATAAATGCACTTAAAGAACATCGTGCTGGATTATTCAGTGTTTATTCTAGCTACCTTTCCATATTAGTTATACTTATAACGCAAACCCATGGTGTTGAAATGTGTGTGATACGATATGCCTGATCTCTAAGTTAAAGTTCAAAGACATAGACAAAGGCGGGGGATGACCTTCCCATGTTTATATGCAGACATGAACGAAACATTTACCCACCCCCCCCCCCTCCCTCCCCCTTCATCAAGTATTGATATTAGGCCTTCTTATTATGTGAACAATATATTAATTTGCATCGACTTAGTCTGTATGAAAATATTGTTCTAAAATAATTCATTGAAATTACCAGTCCACGGGCATGTCGTGCCCTTCCCTGACTTGAATGGAGGGGAGAGAGGGAAAAGAAAGAAAAGAGAGAGGATGAGAGAGATGGTGAGACATATATATAAAAAGAATGATCCAAATTTAACCAAAAACTATCGCCCTATATCTCTACTTCCAACTCTTTCAAAAATCCTCGAACGCATTATATTTAAAAGACTCTATAGCCATCTGTCTAGAAATAGCATTCTAACAAAATACCAGTTTGGATTCAGACCCAACCACTCCACGGAAATGGCACTTTTACACGCCTTAGAGCATATAACCTCATGTTTAGATAAAAAAGAATATACTTTAGGGATATATATTGATTTAAGTAAGGCATTCGATACCTTAAATCATAACATAATGTTTAATACACAGATTGAAAAATTATGGCGTACGTGGTATACCACATGACTGGTTTGTTAATTATCTCATCAATAGAAAACAATTTGTTAGCTTTAAAGGTTTAAGTTCTGAGACAATGTCTGTGGTATGTGGAATTCCACAAGGGAGTATAATTGGTCCTTTGTTATTTAATATATATATGAATGATATAATTAATACATCTGAATTATTACATTTGGTTTTATATGCAGACGATACCAACATATTTATTTCACATGCTGATAAAAATACTCTTCAAAATTATGCAAATGTCGAATTAAACAAGATCTCTTTTGCTGGTTTAAGCCTAACAAATTATTTCTCAATACTGACAAAACTAAATATATGTTTTTTTGTTCAAATAAGCGCCAACAACTTCAATTTGATTTTTCGATAAAACTAGATAACCTTGAAATACAAAGAGCAAGCAGTATCAATTTTCTAGGAGTCCAGATAGATGATAAGCTAACTTGGGTTAATCACATCAACTCCATTCGTGGAAAGATTAGCATGTCTATAGGTATGTTGAGTAAGCTAAGTTATTTTCTACCGCTCAAAACCCTTTTCACTTTATACAATGCCATTGTCCTGCCTTATTTCGATTATTGTAGTCTTGTATGGGGAGGGGCCAGCTCGTGTCATTTAAACAGGCTACATACTTTACAAAAGAAAGCCATTCGTCTATGCTCAAACTCCCATTATCTTGCCCATACCCCGCCGTTGTTTAAGAAACTGAATATACTAAATTTCTCTGATAATATAACAATTAAAACGGGAGTCTTTATGTACCGTTATTCGAATTTTTTGTTACCACCCGTGTTTGATCATTACTTTATTACAGTTGACAAGAAACATAATGTTAACACAAGACAAAAAAATAAAATTTTCTTGCCATATGCACGTTTAAAGTTACGAGAGGTAAATTCTATTCAACAGAAAGGGGGGAAATTATGGAATAATATTGACAACTCAATCAAACATGTAACCACTCTTAGTTCTTTCAAGTCGAAATTTAAGTTGCGTCTTCTTACCACATAATATATGACTTTCTATGATACATACAATTACCATATAAATTATATCGTTCTGTATTATTATTGTGTTTTAGTTTGTAATGTCCTGTACACGTCTTGCATTTTGTTTTATTGTGAATTTTAATGTTTTGTATTTTCCACATTTGTCATTTATGTTATGGGTCCACCCACTTCTCTCAAGCCATCGGCTTTTTCGGGTGTAAATGATCCAGCACAATTCTCAATGTATATACATTGTATGTGTTTTTTTTATGAAATAATCAATTGAAATTGAATTGAATTGAATAGAGAGAGAGAGAGAGAGAGAGAGAGAGAGATAGAGAGAAAGAGAGAGAGAGAGAGGGGGGGGGGGAGGAGGGGCAGGGGTTCTGAGCAACATCCTCCCCCCCCCCCCCCCCAAAAAAAAAAAGAAAAAAAAAAAAGCAAATATGAAAAAATTAAAATTGAGAAAAGAGGTGAAGAATGGCAAAATAATCATAGAGACAAAAATTGCCAATGCAAAACGTTTATAATGATATAGGCAAATTTCTCGAAAGAGGATTTTACAGAGGGAGACAAACGAAAAAGATACAAGTAGATGGATTGATACTATAATAATTGCTGGCCTCGACTCTCAATTTAATCGTGAACCTGAAATTAGTCACTAGTGAACCAGCGCCATCTTCCGACCACATCCAAGTTTGGTCAGGTGTAAAATGACAACAAACCTAGTAGCTGTCATCGTAAGCCTAAAAGCTACGTGGGGGCAATCAGTACACAATTTCGAAACCAACTCACGCTGACA
>JAVYIG010017809.1:0-24146 GCA_035222895.1 Strongylocentrotus droebachiensis | reverse complement strand
GCCATATCAACTGCCTTTTAAAGAGATAACATGCACATATACACAGGTTCATAATGCATAACATCCCTCAAATTTACCTTCTGATATAACATAGCAAGTAGAGGCTAGAAGAGTAACAATAATTGCAACAATAATAAATGGACACACAGAATATTGAGCATATGGGACTACACCACAGTACCCACTGCCAAAGAAACTGGCAATGATTATGCATTAACACACTTTACAAAATGTAACAATTCATATTACTGCCAAAAATCATGACTATATATACACAGCTGGAACAAGATAGAGAATACGGTAACAAATAATGCAATCACATCACATTATAATCAATTAGATAAAATTAAATACAAGGAAATGACAATTGATTGGATGCATGCTAATTGTCTATGACACTGGACGAGAGAAGAGTAGAGTACATTTCTTGTTGGATGGAATAGAAAATGAAAAAAAACCCCATTAAGATAGAGAAGTACATTTTATCTTTTGTGCCTTTAAGAAACTTTAAGAAACTTATATTACAGTTCTTCACACAAAAAAGGATGTATGATAGGTAAACGCTGAACATGCTGCTAATTTTCTATTATGATGAAAGGTTTTTACATCTTTTCTTCACTAAAATTTAGGTGAAGTTCTTAATGGGAACTAGAAGTTAGCATTTGTGCTAACTTCTAGTTCCCATTAACAACTTCGCCTAAATATTATTAATACACATATTTATGTGTATGTCTTTTGTACATTTAAAGGTATGCAGAGCTTTGTCTAAATATTGTTTTAAAACCATTACTGTTCAATCAACATTACTCTTATGTTATGTATACATGTATCAGTATTATTATTTGCATTGTACGACTGTTCATAATATAATGTACTGTCATTAATGTGAAGTGTTGTTGGTAATAAATTCAAATTCAAGTTCAAATTCAAATGTACCCACAGGCCTTGTTCTGCTTCCACATATTTTTTAAATTATTTTCTATTTTGTACAAAGCAAAATCTGGCAGCAATATACAGGTAAGTTGTTTTCTATGGAAGATTAACCCTTTTAAGTTGTTCTGAAAGACAACTCCCCTGCTTGGAAATTAATAAAGTGATAAATACACTGTCTTGCTTTTTGCATACAACAAATTATTGTAGAAATCTGCAGAATTTCTACAAGATCTTTTTTAAGTTGACTATGAACAGAGATACACAACTGAACAAAATGTTGAAGTAAGAGTAAACTCACTTCTTATCAGATTGATCAAATCTGATGACTTAACATCCTTTGTGACATTGAGTACATTCAAATTCTGTTATAAACTCTCTTGTATTTTACAACAGTTTTGACATCAAATTTAGCACACCAAGCACAAATGTTTAGCTCTTTTGTGCATAATATTTTGGTATACAAGGTATGGTAAAGATGTTAAAGCATTTGAAAAGTACATGTAAGCAATGTTGATGTTCTGTTAATATCTTGTCACAGTTTTGGGGCACTTGCAAAATGAGCACATCAAGGTATTAAATATCTGCAGGAAATCACTGCTTCAAACTATTCTCTTGGTTCTACTCTGATCGATGCTTTTCATCCTTACAATGACAACAAATTTACAAACATCTATCAAAAATAAAATAAAATCTGTGGAGCGCCAGGAGTGTCAAGTTTGACAGACATGAGCGCTTTATAAGAACCCACAATTATTATCATTATTATTATTATTAAATGTATTCAATAATTTTGTTTACACATTTGAACCCGTTTTCATTGCCTTTTTTCATTACAAATATCGTTTCAAGATACACCTATCCAAATTCACACATTTTATTTTGAAGTTCAAAAAGCATGACTTTTTTTTATTTTTTCAAAATATATAACAAACTCTGTTCAGACGGTTGGAACACCTATGGTAGCGGTTAATCACCATCCCAATACAACCTCAATGTTTAGATGTTAACTTAATGCATCATTTTGCATAACAGCCTCAAAAATGCCTTGTCCCTGATATCCCTGAAAGTTAAATGAAAAAATTTCTTTATCATAGACAGTTTGAAATGCTCCCACGATATTAATCCACCACCACAAAGCTAATCAACAGTGGGTGTTGGTTCTGATTTTAATAATGAAGAAATGTAGACAACACCTTCTGAAATATATGACACTACATGGTATTCATTGACATTTTAAACCGAAATGCTATATGTATCTATGTACATGTATCTATGTAAATATGACACCTGAAAATGAATAGACATTGAGAGATGTCTTGGCACAGTCAGGCAATATGAACAGTGCAACCTACTTCACACTCATTTGCTGTTTTATTGTCAAAACAAACATTTTCAATATTCAAAATATTCATCCTGGTCTACATCTAAATGTAGACTGAGAGTAACTCATGCTTCATGAAAATAGACCACAATATGTTTTACCCGTTTGTATCAAACTCATAATGTACACTTACTTGGTACAATAAAAATGGTGAGTTATAAAACATCTGTTTTAAATACTTGCAACATAAAATCTTTTTCTTTTAAAGATACAAATTGTATGTATATTTGACAATATTTCTGTAAAAACTAGAGTAGCAAAAATAGTTTCTTTGCATCTTAAACACCAATGCATGTAATGATATAACTGTTAAGAACCAGTACTTAATTCAATCCATAATATTGTGGAATGTACCATTTTTTTAAAACCACAATTTAAATGAATGTTGTAATATTCTAACACTTTTAATTATGAGCACTGCACCTTCATTGGGATGGAAAGTACTCACTGCTTCTCAATAATTAACTGAGTAAGATGTAAGATGTACTTTTGTCCCAGAGAGAGAGAGAGAGAGGGGGGGGGGGGGGGGGGGGGGGTGGGGGGGGTTAAAGTAAAATTTCCTTTAACTGAGTCTTCCCATGTGAATTTCAAACATTAGCACAATGATTCTTATACAACAGCATTGGCCTGTCTTTATAGACAACTATTGATAAAGGGGATGGGTGGGGGCTCTAAACAACACACATTTTAAAGTACTGGTTCCACTTAAAATGACCCTTTATTCATAAACAAATCCCATTTCACTCAGTAAACCAAACCAAGGCACGTACTATCAAAGAATACCCTGTTTTATTGTATGGGAATCATGACAAGAATACAACATAATCTATCCTGTAACATGCAGTATACTTACAAACAACAAACTCTCATGACATTAATATAGAAGCTTTAGTCCTCATAGCAACAAGCTTTCATGCAATACAATTAAATCATATCACATATCTGGACTACTCAAAACATTTTTTTTAAATGTGAAATTGTACAATAATTGAGGTGTATGTGGCTCCCTCTCTGCCCCACCTCCCTGCCAATAGAGTACAGAAGCTGTGACGTCATAAAAATCTATTTTTTGAATTTCTCAATTTTTTCTTCATTTTCTGAAAGAATATCACAAATAATGTCCAAATGTCGAAAACCAATTGAATATGTTAAGTATTGGCTGAGATATGACCATCTGAATAAATATACTCCCCATAGGAACTCAGTGTTATATGCTCTGGCTCCTAATCAGGCACAGTGGAGCACCCCAATTACCGTGCGATCGACTCTCGTCCAGTAAACATCATTTGCATAAAATCAACAATTGTGTACCGATCGATGCGAAAAAAAGTAAACAAATTTCGAAGACAAATTCTTCATTAATGTGATGAATATCACCAATCAAAGCTACTAAATCGAGTATTTAATAAATTTGCAAGACACTCATGTGTATAAAAAGAGTTATTGATGCACAGAAAATGTGAAATTTAAGGGATAGTTTTGACGAACAAAAACGAAAAAAATGAGATACAAAATCACCGTAAAATTCACCATTTCTTTTAGAGCGAGAAAGAATTGCCTCGTATGAACAGAAAGAAAATTTAATAATCTCAATCCTTGTGAAATGTCTCTTTTCATAGTTGCTTGATAGGGTCGTATCAGAGAAAAACATACCCCAATGTCCGAATCTCATCGAACAAAAATAATCCTTCGTTGTCGCAAAATTGTTTGACCAGTCCCATACATTCAAATGTGTGTCATGTCTGAACCTCGCGTGTGCGTTGGCTATACATGTCTTGCCAGCCGACTGCACACGTGCACGCTAATGGCTCAGCTGTTTCGATCTGGCCTGCACCGGGCCTAAGACGCATGCGCAGTACATCGCTGAGATCGATGACGTCATGTTCAATGAGTTCGCTGACTACAACTTTTAAAAATGAAGCCCCATGAAAAAGAACGTTATAACCAAAAAAAATACAGCGGAGAAGCGAAAATTTCGCCCATGTATGGATTCAACCCTAATGAATATTCATACCAAGTCTCTTCTTCGTGCATTGCTTGATAGGGTCATGAACTTAAAAAGTAGACGTCGTGTTTTTCGAGGGGCGAAGCTCAAAACACATTAATATCTCAAGTTTTATTCCATGGAATTTCGTATTTATTTCACTGACATCAAATTCATAATAATTTTAGTTAGTATGGAAAGTTTCATAGCGATATTGGCAGTAATAAAGGCGCAACGCGAATTTTAAGATTTGACATTCTAGCACACACATGTTCGGATTCACGCAGATGTCCGTTGGTTATTCAAATAGAACGGGCCGCTAATGATATGCAAATTGGGGTGCTCCGCCGTGCCTGTAATGGTTAGGAGCCAGAGCATACATGTATAACAATGAGTTCCCATAGGACATATATTCATTCAGATGGTCATATCTCAGCCAAAACTTAACATATTCAATTGGTTTTCGACATTTGGACATTATTTTTGGTGTTCTTTCGGAATATGAAGAAAAAAATGAGAAATTCTAAAAATAGATTTTTGATGACGTCACACTTCACCACTCTATAGAGCCCAAAATAAATGGAGGAGATGTAAATTTAAGTGAACCAATCATCTGGAAAAATAACTTATGTATAGCTAGAATGTAGCATGTATAAAATCAACCTAAAAGTAAAAGAATTTACATGGCATTTTACAGGTTAACTGATAAGGAATATGAAGAAAATGACGGATGTCATTAACATATAAGATGGAACTCATGTCTAACATGGCTCTGCGCATCTTAAGCTATGCGAGTGCATACACATGCTATGACGTGTCTACTCAACAAGTTGTTCTTATGAGAGGTTAATTGAGATTTGTAGATGTAATTTTCCAAGCTCATAATTTGAAGACAATATAGCAACACGGGAAGCCTTTAGTACACTAAGAGCAAACATGTTTTGGTGATTATTATACTTAAATGTATACATGTATATGTATGTATGAATGAATGATGTGCACTGAAGCATTGAACTATTACTGGTATTGTAGAATAAGAAGCTATGAGCTCTCAGCCATTCAGGCAAGCCCGATTGCTCATTGCTAGTGAAGGTAACAATATTGCTTGCAAACCCAATTGTTCAAGGAGCACAAATATACTATATATGTACCCATAAAAATAAACGAATGTATGGTTCATTGAAGGCCAATTTATAATCATGAAATAGAATATAATTATTATATACATGTATACTATTATAGTATTGGTTTCAGCTCGTTAGATTAAATTTTTAAGAGATAAAGGTACATGTATATATTTCAGATCTCATGTAATTTTTCTTAATTGTATACTGGACTTACAGTGTACCATGAGTTGTCACTTTTAATTTCAGTTCATTAAAGATAAACGATTCATATATATATATATATTTCAAATATGACTTTACATATACATGCAGTGCATCTACATGTAAGCTTTTGAGGGCTTGTAAATCCCTGATAGGGGCTTTCAATGTGCAACAATTATATTTTTAATTCATTCTTACATTCTTAACTAGATAAGATGAAAGTATCGAATGAACCTGTGCGGATATAAATATAAATTATATAAAAAATGCAATCACAATGCTCATTGCCAATCAAGATTATCATGCCTTTTTTTTCTTCTTCATTTAAACATTCTCATTCTCAGAGTACTGGCATAGGCATGAATTCAAATTTGCTAATAATCTTGACTGTGTTTTCTGTTCAGATATTATGTGGAATTCATAGGGTTTATGCTAAGTTCCTGAAATTGATGCATTTCATAAAATGCTATTGCAGCAAAATGATTTTTAAAGCCCTTGCTGCAAAATGAATGTTCATACATGTACATGTAAGTACCTGTATGCAGTATGCACCAACTATCTACCTCCTAAAAATAGATTACTTCCATTATGTTTACCAGAAATCCCAATCATTCTGAAGACAACTATTCTAAAACAAAATATATTGTATTCTACAATGTTATTCAAAAGAAAACACAAGAGTTACATGTACCTAGCTCTATATCAAAGCCAATCCTAAAGGTTTGACCTTCTCGAAAGAAATTTAAAAAAAGATCATCTACATCTAGAAGTCAATTACGGTAAAATAATACCTTTGCCGAGGCATTTTAACATTAAACTTGCACACAAGATGAAGAGAAATATCAAGAAACTGTAAGTTTGCATTCTATATTCAAAAATGCATTCACAATTGCCTATATTTAGACTGCTGTGAAACAGTTTTTCCCACTAAATAATTGAACAAAGGTGAAGAAAAAGTGATGGCAAACAACAAATATTTCAGGTAAATATATATAATCAATATAGGCAGGTTATAATAAAGTTCTACACAAATATTGGCTAGTTTTGTAGCTGTAATTTCTGAATCAAATTCACTACCAAATAGGATTCTTCCCAAGCATAGTGCTAAAAGCCATGTCTAATCTATTCAACAAATCTTTATACTACACTTTTCAATATAAAAGTGACTGATCAAAGTGCATAAGAGTGTATCATCATCCAATTCATTGCAATCAAGCGCTATTTTATACACTCTCCACTTCCTGGGGACTATTCCTGGTTGTTAAGGTAATAACCTTCACAACAATTTGCTCAAGAAATGAGTCAAATCTTGTTGAGATGAACAGTTATGGCATCTCTGTCCTGTCTATCTTGGTTTGAATCTACCCTCTGTCACATCTTTCAGATAATGACTGAAAGGCTTTGTCATGTACATCATGTAAATAATCATTTCTATCAGTATTCCTCAACACCATTGACTTAAATTTGTCAATTATTGGTCTAACTGAGACTTGGGGCCCGTCTTAAAAACAGTTGCGATTAATTGCAATTTATTTGTGATTGATATCGATCGCAGCTATGTAGATAAGAGCTAGGAGACTGCAAACTTGCGATTGATTAGAGGACTTGCAACTGATTTGGATCAATCACAACTCTTTATAAGACGGGCCCTGATTTAAATCAAGTAAATATTTATCCCTTTATCATTTGGAGAATTATGAAATTGTTGTTAACAGGCGTGTTAGTAAACAAGGAGGGGGTATTTGGAATGTATTTTGAAACATGCTTACAGTACAAGCAATGTCATTACACAACCTACATGAGTCAATCATAGGAGACTATATTCATTGAAGTACAACCAAATTCTAATGCCCATATAAGTTTTATCATTGGTATTTTGTACATGCCTTCTACAGGTTCTATAGATGATCTCCTTGCTTTAAGCCTTGCTGTAGACTTTAACTGAAGTAGAATTCTTCTCAAATCATGAAGTACTTTTATGACTGTATCTATACCAATTCATTAAATGGGTTATTCACAATACCTACTGGCATTTACAGGTCAATCTGCATACCTCCTTGATAGCATCTCAACAATTGTAATCATGGAGGTATGAGTAAATAAGCCGATTACCAACACACACCATTTGCTTGATGTAACATGAATATTATTTCTAAAACAAGACCACTATATAATTCATGCAATATTCTGACCAATTCTAATGTATAATGTGCGTTACAAAAATAAGAAGTGATTTACATGAAGTATACAAAACAAGATGACATAATCCTCCTTTTGCCCTCAACTTCTGAAATATAGAAGGGAAATACCTGTTTGTTGTGTGCTATGAATGTCACATGGAACCCAGAGAGTGAGGTTCAGTAATCTTGATTGAAACCATTGGATGCCGCACAGCTTGACCTTTCACCTTGTTCCTCTTTAGGTGTGGAGGGCATGAGGTTGGTACGAACCCCACACACAGACTTGGGAGGATGGAAAAGCCCGCCCCCTTTGATGAGCTTTGGAAGAGGAAGCTTCTCCCAAATGTCTTGACATCTTTTATTTCTGTTTGAGAAATAAGCAGGGAAAAGGGAATTTTTAGAGGGCTGTTCTTTTTTTAAAGGAGATAGAAATGAAGGAAAATTTCAAGATGCAATTAATATGTTTTTTCTCTGAAAATCAAGTATAATTTTTTTTGAGGGATAAAGACATCCAGAGAAACAGTTTATCATGTCAGATAATGAAAGAGAATGACAGCAAGACAAAGTAAGAAAGCCTTTTCTGTTCTAAATGCTCAGGATAACACTGCATACATGTCTGTTTGTGTACATCAAGAAGAAGAAGAATATTGAGTAAACAAAAACATGGATCGAATATGGCAAGATCAAATTAAGCAGAGCCTTACACATTACCATTTCACCCATTCATGATGCCACTCTATATACGTGTGACTTTCCTTTCATAAAATACAGAGTAAAAAGAAGGACAGGTTGAAAGTAGCATGAGGAAAATTAGTAGCAGGTTAAACATTTGCAGTTGAATCTCTGAAAATGGCAGGAGGTGGAAAGAAGTAGAGAAAACAGTTTGAAAGAGGCAAAGTGTGTGTGTGAGTAGAGCCTTACACATTTCCATTTGAATCATTGAAGATGGTAGAAGGTGGAAAGAAGGAGAGAAGACAGATTGAAAGAGGCAACAAAGTGTGTGTGTGAGTAGAGCCTTACACATTTCCATTTGAATCATTGAAGATGGTAGAAGGTGGAAAGAAGGAGAGAAGACAGATTGAAAGAGGCAACAAAGTGTGTGTGTGAGTAGAGCCTTACACATTTCCATTTGAATCATTGAAGATGGTAGAAGGTGGAAAGAAGGAGAGAAGACAGATTAAAAGAGGCAAAGTGTGTCTGTGAGTAGAGCCTTACATATTTCCATTTGAATCATTGAAGATACCACTACATAGATCATGTATGTCTGGTTTAGGTGGATCCCCTATAGAGTCATTGAGTTCAACCAGGAGAGGAGGGACTGGGATGGAGTCATGCTCTAGACGGAACCCAAGCAAAGACTCAGCCTGGAGCATGGAGGTTGAACGCAGCAGCTGCATCTTCGTAACTAGGTGGAAGAAACGTCGGGTGTCTCGAGGGTCCTTACGGCTCAGCTCCCGTCGTAGACATTCCATGATGAGCTCTGACTGGGGATCAAGCTCGGTCTTCATACGGAGACCAGCACGATCTGAAAACATGGTAAGAAAAGGGTAAGTACATGAATGGGCACAATTGAAAATAAGCTTTCGCATACTTTTTCCAAACCCATGACATGCATGTATTATTCTAAAAATGCATGTCATCCAGGTACTTTTGCACAAAACGTAAAACACACTGATTCTTTTCTGGTTGGCACAAAGCCCTTCATACAAATAATACTTGATTAGAACCAACATTTCTTTTCTGCTACTAAATGTACATTTTGCTTTGATACCACAACGGCCCCATTTTATAAAGAGTTGCCATTGATCCAATCTGGGCGTTAACTGGGCGTTGTGGCGTGCGCCTGTAATCAAGCTAACAATGGAAGTTACAAACTGATTCAGCCGAGGACGCAGGTTTGAAACTGAGTCACATCTTTTGGATGGTGACATTTAAAGGGCGGTCCCCAGACGCAAATAATCATATCTGATTGATACACGTCTGTAAAAACCCAATACACACAATTTAATCGCAACTTCAAATTTCTCTCACCTCCTACATTTTGAGTTTTGATTGATGTGAATCAATCATAACTCCTTATAATACAGGGCCCTGCAGAGCAGTCATTACATGGAACACATAGTCAACACACTAAATACAAACCTGGATTAATGATAGTGGATGCAATGAATAGGGACATCTCCATCTCGTTAAGATTGAGCTTATTGAGAGCAGAGGTGAACTCCAGAATATGCCTCCAGAGATTCTCCTGTTCCATGTCATCCATGAGACGAGCATCGATGAGTGTGTTGTTACTGAGGATGAGGCTACGATCGGTCGTAGAGATTAGAGGACTGATCTGAATCATCCAAACCTCAAAGTAAGACTGCTTCAAAAGTTGCATCTGATCACACTACAAGAAAAAGGTAATAATAATAATAATAATAATAATAGGCATTTATATAGAGACGTCTATCTAGACAGTTCTATTCTGAGACGCACAAGAAAAATAGAAAGAATGAGATAGTTTGGATGAGTGTCATAGTGGTAGCATTATTATTCCAATTGTAATGGTGATGATGATAATGGTGATGATGATAATGGTGATGATGATGGTGATGATGATGGTGATGATGATGATGATGATGACAATGATGGTGTTGATGGTGATGATGATGCTGATGATGGTGATGATGATGATGATGATGATGATGATGGTGCTGATGATGATGATGGTGATGATGGTGATGATGATGGTGATGGTGATGCTGATGATGGTGATGATGATGGTGATGATGATGGTGATGGTGATGGTGATGATGATGGTGATGATGATGGTGACAGAGGCGGCGGAGCGACTTCCAAAGTGGGGGGGCACCAACAAAAAAGGGCTCTTTCTGGGAAAAAAGGGCACCTACAAAGGGAAATCTCAAAGCGAAAATAAACAATTTTTAGACATTGGTATATACCCCTAAAATTTGATTATATTATCAGGGATGATTTCAATATTTTTTTCTCTTTATACATCGTATAAAATATGCTTTTTAAAGCATCATACCTTGCAGTTGGGTGTGATGGTCGAAAAAATCATTTGCGAGCGAGGAAAAATATAAGATTTGTGAGGTCACAGTGCGAAAACTACATCTTATAAAGAGGAAAAAACCAATCCTCATCGGGTTATAAATAAGCAAATGTTCATAACAGCAAACTGAAAAGACCTTTAATAAGTAACATAATTATAACATCTATAAATGTGAGCGAGCGTAGCGAGCGAGCTTTGGGAGATATTGCTCTTAGTCGCTTGAAATTAGGGGCATGTTTAATGATGAGAGGAAAGGGGGACACTTATTCCAAGGGATAAGACACTTATTAGAAAATAAAAAGAGCACGTGTCAAAGTACAAAGGGTTATTATCAGAGGTGAAAATGGGGCACTCACCAGGGATGAAAAGGCACTTATGAGAATGGAAATTGGGCATTTGTCGACGGAAAAGAGGCAACCATCAGATTTTGATAGGGGCATTTATGAAAAAGGGATAGGTTCCTCATAAGAAAGGAAAAGGGGCACGTATCATTGTTAAAAAAGGTTAATTATCAGAGGTGAAAAGGGGCACTTATCGCACCTGAAAAGGGGCAAACACCATATGAAAGAGGCACTTATGAGAATGAAAAAGGGGCACTAATAATAAAGGGAAATGTGCATTTGTTGAAAGAAAAGCAGCACCGATCAGATTTTGATAGGGGCATTTATTGGAGGTGAAAGGGGGCTGTTATGAAAAGCGGAAATTATGAAGGAAAAAAGAGCATTTATTAGGAAGGAAAAGGGGCACGTGTCAAAATAAAAGGGGGTGTTATTAGAGATGAAAAGAGCACTTATCAGGAGGAAAAGGGGGCACTTGTCAAAATAAAACGATTGTCTCTCAGAATTGAATAGGGTCATTTACCAGACATGAAAAGGAGCACTAGTAGGAGAATGAAAAAGGACTATTTTCATAGGTGAAAAGGGGCATTTATGAAAAGGCGAAGGGCTCTTTGTTAAATGGGGGCACTTATCATAAGGAAAAGGGGCACTTATTAGAAAGGAAAGGGGGCACCTGTGAAAATATAAGGTGCGCTTATCCAAGTTAAAAAGAGGTAGTTATTAAAAGGGAAAGGGGCACTCCTTACAAAGGAAAAGGGGCAATTGTCAAAGTAAAAGGGGCACCTTTAAGATTTGAATAGGGCAATTATCAGAGGTGAAGGAGGCGCTTAACAAAAGTGAAAAGGGGCGCTTCTCGTATCCGAAAAGAGGCACTTACTAGAGATTAAAAAGGGCACTTATGAGAATGGAAAATAGACACTTGTTGCAAAGGAAACTGGGAACTTGTCTGGGAAAAGAGGTACGTGTCAAAATAAAGGGGCACATATCAGAGGTGGAAAGGAGAGGGGGCACTTTTAAAAATTAACAGGGGCACATAACAAAGTAATAGGGGCACTTTTTATGTAAAAAGGGGCGCTTCTTACAAAGTTAAAGGGGCACTTTTCCCATGGAAAAAGGGGCACTTTTTGGGTACTTGAAAAAGTTGGGGGGCACTGTGCCCCCCCTGCCCCCCCCCCCCCCCGGATCCGCCGCCTCTGGATGGTGATGATGGTGATGGTGATGATGATGATGATAAATGAAATTGTGATGATAAAGACAGTAACAATAATTTGAGGTGATCACAATGACAATAGGATAATCATGATTATGGTGGAGATGAAAGTTTCTCAGATTGACGAATTGACATATTTTACCTGCTGAATAAAGTCACTTTGTAATTTATAAAATAATTTACTTGACAGTTAAAGAGAGAGGTGAACAATAATTTGTGAGCGTTATCATTGTTATTATTCAAGAGTGGCAGAACATCAGAGAACTTGTTTTCCCTGAAAAGCAAGGCTCTTTAAATGCCTTCATATTCTAAATATGACATGTAACAACTTAATCTTATGCCAGGTTGTTTGCGTAGTCCCAGATACATCTGTCTGTGTGTAGAGGTTGTTACTTTTTCAAGACTGGGCCAAATTTCTTATCATTTTGATGATTCCAGAAACTTACAGTACACACCAATACTTATATGCTAGATGATCAACTTTTTCTGATCGATCCCACACCATTTCTTTCACAATGCAATCGCATGACCAGAACTCAACTTTATCTTTAACACTGCATCTCCACAATGACTTTGATATCTGACTTATGAACCCAAACTCTTTTCAGTTAACATTTTCACATTTGAGCCCAGTTTGCTTTAGATTATCTGGTTATCATGGTAACAAGATATTTTCTGAGATATCTTCACACTGTTATGACAATGACCTTTGACCTCCATCACAATGAACATCACAATTTCAGTACTAGCGTCCAGGTTTAAACCGCCACTTAGTGCGAACAGTCAGTCCTGCAACTTATGGAGCACCAAAAGTCAATGTCTCAAAACCATACAAATCACCATAATTCTATAAATAAATGTACAAATGAAATTCTAGAACAACAAAACACGATTGAATAGAAACATCGGGATGAATACAAACAAAATTAGGAAAATGATTTAAACTCATTTTTTGCCATGGAAGTGATGCAGAGCCATTTGATTTCTCTATTCATGACATAAAAAGGGTCTGCATAAATTCTGGGAGAGAAGATGACAAAATGCTTTACCATCGATATTCTTATTTACAGTGATTACTCCTAGGGTGCGTTCAAGTGATTTTTTGAAGCTAGAATCACAAACAGTCGACCTAGGAAGTTTAGGTCAACTTTGCCGCATGCTTTCTGAATTTATTACGGTCGACTGCCGGCCGAGCCGGAAGCAGGCCACGATAATGACGTTATAGAATCATGATTGAGATCTCCGTTCGTTCAAGCGATTTTTAGCGACCGTGATTCTGCAGAATCACGATACAAAACGCAACCCTTTTTTTCAGCGTTTCATGTTGCATTTTTAAACACGTTTATTTTTACGATCTACGGAAATCGCTTGAACGTAACCGTGTTTTTAATAAACTAAACGTCTTTGAAAACCGTGTTTCTAGGATGAAAAAGTGTCGCTTGAACGCACCCCTATTCAACCTGTTTGATGTTATCAGGAGTTGATCTAGATGAATCAAGTTTCTGATTGTACCTGAGGTATCTTCATGAAGCCCGGAAGGCACTTTGCAAACTCCACTATTCTACGGATGCAGGGTGATATAGCCTCAAGGAATACCTTCCAAGCAAACAGCTTGCTATTCTTCTTCTGATCTTCAGTCAGGTCAGATATGAAGGACTCTGGAACCACTGGGGTACCACTGCTTTCTAATCTCTCCTGCAAAATAGAACAACATAGCGTTACGTCGGGGTGATTAAACATTCAAGTTACAACCTTCATTCTCCCACCAATTACATCAAATCATTGAAAACATAAATAAAAGTGATTCAAAACAAGTCGATCAATTATCTCAGAATCAAACACGTTTTATTTGCTCCCAACACAAAATCTAAAACCACAAAATCTGTGAATTTTGAAAATGATAATTAGCATTATGGTCAGAAAGATAACAATCATGGGCCCCGTCTTATAAAGAGTTGTGATTGATCCAAATCAATCGTAAGTCCTCTAATCAATTGCAAGTTTTCAATCTCCTATCTCTTATGCCCATAGTTACGATTGATATCAATCGCAGATAAGTTGCGATCAATCGCAACTCTTCATAAGACTGGGCCATGTTATGACATTTAATTATCTTACCAAGAGTTCTGACCGTCTATCAAGTAAAGTCTGTATCATCTTATTATCGTAGAGACAAGTAGCTTCCTTGGCTTGTAAGATAGTCTGACTCATTGTGTAGATCTCCATCTCATGTCTCTCACGGGCCTCTCGTTCCTCTGCCGTTTCAGGCCGCGTTGCCAATTTGCGGATCTCATCTAGATTACTCTGCTTGACTCGCTTGGAGTACCTTCCAATCCTCACCGCTGCATGAAGTCAATACAATAATAACATTTGGCATCAGACCGGTCATCTCGTACCAAATGTTACAAGAGGTGATATTTAGTTAGATATGTACCAATGTAATCATCATCAATAGTGATCTGTCAGTTTATCAGAATTCTATATCAAGTGTCTCTCCAAGGTACCTCAGTCTTGAGCCATCCGTTTCGGCATATCATATCCTGTTGCTCCACATTCTGTGATTAAATCATCTAGAAAGCCTTTTAAATTTCACACTGTTGGGTACTGACGTATACAGCCTGAAAGTCGATTTGTATTATTTACTTATTTCATGTTTGTGATGTTATATCCTCCAGCATAGATGTCCTTTCCTTCTTCAGTTCTGCCAGCATGACTCACCCTTCTGTTACTTCCCTTTTCAAAACTATTTCTTGATATATTCATAAATGTACATGGCTTAAAGGGAAGCTGTACTCTATAACCAGGTCATGCAACACAGTATGACACCACACTGATCAGAATGGGGCACTTCAAAAGATCATTTTCATTTATTTCTGTGATACAGAGTTCATGATCGACGAAAATAGAATAATTATTAAAAAGTATATAATTGGTAGTTGTAATAGCTTTACATAAATTTAGTAGCTTGCAAATTTGTCCTTACATTGTAAATCATACATAAAAAAATATTGGCTTATAGATTACTTGAGATGTGGGGAGTGACCTGTATATTACCTATAGCAGTACAGTGTAGGTATGTCTCCATCAGCTCGAGATTGCCAAATAGCCCGCTATTTCTGATTTGGGAAATAAGCTCAAAGTTACAAATCTTATTTCCATCAGCTCGAGACTCGACCTCGAAACGTGGAACTCGAGCTCAGCATTCGCGCATAGTTGCGAGTCTTCGGGCTGGTGAAAACGCACCAGACATATAGCGGGATATTTTGCAAACTAGCCCAAGATATCTTTGGATGATTATCTCGACCAAATATCCAGCTAATTCTAACTGCCTGCTGATGAAGACGTGAATTAGCTGGATAATTTGCGGTCGGGATAGTTAAAATACCGGTAGCAGGTTATTTGGCAATCTCGAGCTGATGAGGACAGGCCTCTTGGCAGATAAATGTATACTCACATTCTTTGGACATTCCTACTGCAAGACACTTTCTGAATCGGCAATGCTGACATCGATTGCGATTAACCCTCTCTATGGGACAGTTGCCTGAAAAGTGACATTTGTACTCCATCTTCTTCTGAATACTTCTCCGAAAGAAACCCTAACATTGAGAAAATCAGACACACTCTATTGTACTCCTCAGGATAATTTTGTCATCTGGTTTTCGATAAGATGTATACTGTAGTGCTGTCTATTCTAGTACATGTACACTGTATACTTAAATTTGTTTTCATCACAGATACCAAGATACCTCTTGGTACAAAAATCTCAAAATGATAATACAGTACACAATTTACATAACATGTAATTCACATTAACTTATACTGCAATGCCTAGCGTTTTTCTCAGTTTTTCTCCATCTACTGTATTTCCTTTTCCACAATCCGTTCCTTATTCAGATGCAAGAAATATATTTATATACATGTACATGTATAATGATGTTTCCATGGTAATTTGTCTGTACTTTTAATGGGAATTACCAACAAAACCCTTGCTTTCTTGGTTTTCACCTCCTACTGCATGTATTTTCTGTATTATTCACAGTACTGATCATATGTTTATCACATTGATGATGAGAATTTCAATTACATTAAATTCAATGGAAAATAAAAGTACAAAAGGGGTATGTGATAAAAGTTCAAGATGAGTACCAAATGCCTAGTTCAGACAAACTATTGTAACATATGAACTCTATACTTATACCAGATAAAACCACAGTAGGAAAGGGGATATGATGTTGAATCAGCACTACCTACTTAGTTCATATTCCATCAAAACTGTCAAAAGAGTATGAGATAATTGCACTCCAGCCTACTACCATTACATGCTGATAGTCACCAAAGATGACAAAGTTTCCACATTTATGGGCAGCAAGCAATTGAGCTCGCACTAATTCAGAAGTACTGTGATAAAAAAATTATTAATTACATGTCCATGTTGCTTTATACATCTCAAGAGGAGATCAAGGAGGCTCGATAGCTCAGTATGGTAACTAACTACTTCTGCTAGCAGATAGCATTTCATGAAATACTTGTTGTAAACTTTGATTTTCTTGATTTCATCTACACAAAATATTTTGGTCAATACACCATCTAGAGCATTAGACTCTTTTGCATTTTTGTTAGGGTATAACTTCTCTACATTATATTTCTAGATCCTTTGATTAAATATAAAATTTAAAAATTTGCTAAAAATTCAGATTCAGCCTTTTTTGATGAGCGCATGAATGTATTACCTTGCATCCCTCGCATGCCATGACACCATAGTGAAATCCTGATGATTTATCACCACAGACCTTACAGGGTAGACATACACCATCAGCAGTACAGCCTCCTCCTCCTACTCTCATACTCTCACCAAGGGAGTTGGATGGATCAGTGAAACTATCAATACAGCTTTCATCTGAAATCAGGTTAAACAAGATACAGAATGATTAGAATTAACTCGTTCATCCTAACATCGTTTATCACATAATATCACCCATAGCAACCATCACATCCAGAAGTCACTCTGACAAAATAACAAAATATACAGTATTTTGGGATATAGCCTGCCGAGCTACTAGCACGTAGATACAGCATTTATTTCACATAAATTATCAACACTTTCATTTTTCAAAATATGAAAACAACTTCCAACAAATTCTGTCTGAGAATCATACATATATAATGTTTTTATACCTCTTAACATTTAATCATGTGAATTCATAACTAATTAAACTGTTATGCCCTAACCCTAATTATGCCCGGGTTTAAAAAAACAGAGATAAAACTGAATCAGCACTAAACTCTGAAAAGACCCTATGGCCACCACAACCTAAACTTTGATGCAACAACATGTCTCCTACCTATTATCATTTTTTAGTTCACTCTTTAAAAAGAACTCCATATAAAAAAATAATTTTTTTTTTTTTCTTTTTTTTTTAAATCGTGCTAGTGTGCGTTCCTTGGAAAGCTAGAATGACTTCCCTCTACACACCACACCCTTATCTCGCATCCTCTCTTTTCATATTCAAATGAAACACCTTCGACGCAACGGAATTGAATAATTCCGTCACGCATGCCGGAGAACAATTAGTGTTCACCACTTATTGGCCGTATAAACAACATTTGCCAGCTATACGATGTAACGCTGGCAAATACATGTTCATCCTAACATCGTTTATCACATAATATCACCCATAGCAACCATCACATCCAGAAGTCACTCTGACAAAATAACAAAATATACAGTATTTTGGGATATAGCCTGCCGAGCTACTAGAATACTAAAAAGAAGGGGAAAAGATTTAACTAAACCTCAATCCGATAAAAAACAATCTCTATCTTCCCGATCTTATTCACGCCATTGTAAATATGCTGACTTGTAAGGAATCAGATTTTTTTTTTTTTTTTTTTCTTGAAGGAAATATGCACTCTTTCTGACCTATGCAAATATTGCTGGCAATAGTGTGTTCCTCAAATAAACTTGAAACGTTTAATTTATTTAACAAAAATATCACGTATCCTTATACGTAGTTTGTTCAAACATAAATATCTTTACCTCAGTCACTAGTTTAATACTGTATACTTCCCTAGTAACAAACAAATATTACAAATTTAAAGCTTGAGACACAGTGAGCCTGTCCTCCAAACTATCGTCCACGTACCCATCCTTCGCTTTATCCCCTTTCCATCTACCATGCCTCTTCCATACTCTGTCATTTACTCCTGCCCTGGCAGCTGCCGTGGCTCCACTTGCCCTCAAAGAATGTAGACCAATGTTTAAATCCCCGCTTACCTCCTTGATGCGAGCGACAACTGTTTCACGTGTTCTCGTATAGCTCATTCGCTTATTCTTATGTATCAGAAACTTTCTTCCTTTATTTGCATATGCGGGTTTAAATAAAAAATGATCCGATTTCGGATCTATCCCCGCACTCTCCATATACCTCTTAACTATGCTAATAGGACAAGCATTTGTCCTCCCTTCACAAATGACTACATCATCTCCTTTTCTGTACTGATCTGTCTTACTCTTTGAAACGTGTACGGACATATGATCATCATAAAAACTGATATCACTGCATTTTAGAGATCTGGCCTCATCGAATCTAAAAAATCCACTAAAACAAAGAATAATGAAAGCTAAATCACGAAGAATAAGAACATCATGAGTACCAGAATGTTTGTCACAAAGATCAACAATCTGCACATTCGACAAAATATCCTTTTTAGACACTTTCTTAGCATTTTCCCTCTTAGCTGCTTCAACAATGTTTATTACAAAATTATTAGCTGTAGGATCTTGATAACCCCTCAAATTATGAAACCATTTTATAGCATACAATGCACCTTGAATGACACTTGGAGATTTCCCTCCGTCGATCAAACTCGTCAGGTATAAAGCTATGTGAATAGGCTCAGCCGGAATCGCTCTGCCACCCTCTGTGGTAATGAAATCTTCCCATCTCTTGAAGGTTGAATAATACTTGTTAACAGTCCCATCACTTCTCGAATGCACTAGATGAGATGCCATGCTATCTGATAGTTTCCGAAGCTTGCTAGTAACTGCTCCCGATGCCTCTACTTCATCTGAAACCGCCTTGCGTAGACCTAAACCTGTTAGAACATAAATCATGTCTAAAAATGAAATTTCACAGCTAACATTGTGAACCCATGTTTCGGAGAACCGAAAATACCATTGTTCCCTCTCCCCTTCTCCACTTCATTACAGGAAAATGTGAAAAACTCCCTGACAAACGATTTAAATTTCCCTCCTTGTGAAATTTTTGGCCAATAAGGTGCAGATTTCCACTGTGGCACGATTGGAGTGCCTACGGCCTTCTCCTGTATCGCTTTATCGATAACTCTCGCTGCCAATCGAGGTGGAGGTACCCACCAATTAACAGCATTACTCCACGTCTGCTTAAATGCATCGACCCCTTTTGAAGTGGGACAACCCCATCTTGAATTAAATTGTGCACACTTTGTGTTATAATCACAAGCAAACCTGTCGAATGTGTGTGGCCCCCATTTTCGATCTAAAAAATCAAAAAATGTTGAGCTAATACACCAGTCATCACTGTCTGATATTCTGCTAAGACTATCCGCCCTCTTATTCCGTTCCCTTGGAACCCAAACTACGTCTATACCCAAATGATATACCTCACATGTCTGGTGAATATCAATCGCAATCTCCTGCAATTGTCCGTTTTTACTGCCTTTTTGCACAATACTTGTGACATTTCTATTATCCGTATAACAACGAATGTTATGCCCTTCCAGACATGGTCCAAGTGATTTCAGCGCTCTATTTAGAGCTTCCATCTCTCTCCATGAAGAACTATATTTTGATTCAAACTCTCTCCAAGAGCCAACCACTTCCAGGTTTAAATCCTCACAAATGAACGCTCCATAACCTGTGCCTGAAGCATCAGTAAACATATTGAAACTACACGACTTCATTTGTGAAATGGGTATGCCATTAAATCTATCCATGTTCTTGTACCAAAAAATTAGCTCTTTTTCTGCTTCATCCGACAGTAATACTGGAGCATTCCACGATGCCCGACTATTAATACACTTGAAAACATCTCTTGTCTTCAATTGAACCATCGAACCCACAGCGGGCTGCATAGATATGATCTGCCCCGCAACTCCTGCCAGATCCCGCACTGGGATCAATCTCTTCCCCTTGTTGGCTTTCACTAGTATACTTTGGATAGATTGTTTGCATTTACACATCCTTTCCTGTGTAATTTCTACCATCCCATCTATGAAATTCCAAGACAATCCCAACCAAATCGCCTTATTTTGGGGCATCCATTCACACTTGTCTTCGGCAAGAATAAAACCAAGCTTGCCCAAATCTGACCTAATCGTCTCGCTAACTTCATTAGCTTCGTCTATGTTACTACATCCTGCGATACCATCGTCAAGAAAACATGACCACCCTTTTCCCCTGTGATCTCCAGTATGTTACTGGGACCCTGGTTACTTTTGTAAAGATGTAACCGGCGGTGGAAATTCCAAAAGGTAATACATTGAACTGAAAGTATCTTACTTTCCCCTCAAAAACCCAAGCAAAACCAAGATATTGCCTGTGCTCTTCGAATATTTCTATGTGATGGTATGCCGACTTCAAATCAAAAGTACAAACATAATCCCCTTTTTGGAAAATATCCTTACCAACTGATGCGTCCTCGTACTTAAACTTATTCTTGTACAAATGCGGATTGACATGCCTACAATCCAATACAAGCCTGCGTTTACCTTTTTTCTCAGAAACTGTCAAGGGATTTACCACCGTGGGTCTTGATTCTACTTCAGATACACAACCTTTTTCTAACAACTTTTCAATTTCATCCTTAACGAAATCTGAATGGATCAATGATGACCTGTTATTATGAAGTTCTTTGCTAACTGGCAAAGTATGCAACGGTAGTTTATATCCGTTTTCCACAACATCCAAAATCTCTTCACTAGCCCCAAACTTTGACCATGTATCCCAATTTTGTTTCAGCCTCCCGACAGGAGAAGCTTTCTTATTTCCCGAACTCGAAATTTCATCATCAGGATTTGTATATCCTTTTCCTCTCATATTCTCTGAGAGCTTTGATTCTTTTCCTATATCATCATGAATCAATACAAAATCACTTATCTGATCTCTGCTTGCCCTGGCCTGACACTCGTTCCTCCAGTGTCCCGGTTTCCCACATGCAAAACATAAACCTGGCTTCTTTCGCTCATCCGTAGACATCGTAGATCCTCCAGGGCCATGACGAATAGATGAGTAAAGCTCCTGCTCCTTGGCGTTGGAACGCCACGAAGACTTGTTCCCGTCATAAGGCTGGAAACGTCTTGGCGCCATTTTCTTTACTTTCTTGCCCTTTCTTTCTGCTCTCGTTTCTGCTTTCAGCATGCGCTTTTCATCTTCTGAATCATCAGCCAATGTGTTCCTCTCATATTCGGCAACCAACTTCCATCCTAATGGCGAACTGTCCGCCATTTTTATCAATTTCTGCCTCTTCTCAACTAAGTCTATACCTTCGATGATTTTGCCCTTCGCACCTGCGACAGCTCCTGACGTATCATTGGATTCTTTGAGACAATCTTCGGCCTCTTTCAGCTTCCTATGAATTTTCACATTCACTTTATGCTGCTCTTCGTTGCCTTTACGCTGAAACTTAAAGTTTTCAGTGTGCATTTCTTCTATCTTCGCAACTTGTGCGTCACTTAGCGCTTTCTGGTTGTCATTTATAGACTGGTGAAAATTGCTCAACCTATTAGATATTAAACCGTCCAAGTCTGTTAGCAATTTATTTTGCGACTGGCTCAATTTTGAATCTATAAGCTCAGAAACTGTTGCCGGATCCATGTTCGAAAATAGTCGTAATGTAGCTGGAGACTCTTAAAAAAAATCGTGCTAGTGTGCGTTCCTTGGAAAGCTAGAATGACTTCCCTCTACACACCACACCCTTATCTCGCATCCTCTCTTTTCATATTCAAATGAAACACCTTCGACGCAACGGAATTGAATAATTCCGTCACGCATGCCGGAGAACAATTAGTGTTCACCACTTATTGGCCGTATAAACAACATTTGCCAGCTATACGATGTAACGCTGGCAAATACATTTTCTATACCAGCGTCATGTGACAAATACAATGGATATTTTCAATCACATACTGGGGTATTGCTATATATGTTACATGTAGGTAAAATCTGGAAAGAAGAAAAAACCCTTGGTACAGTAAGAGTTAAATAAAAGAAGGATGAAACTATTGATACAGTTTTCATCTGATATGAAAGAGAAAGTAGGTCATATCAAGCAACACTGCCTTCATCCAAAATGATCATGTTAACACAAAATAGAGAGTAAAATCGGTCAAAACCAGGGATGCAGCCTTCATCAAAAATGATGTTTACACAAGACAGAGAGTTACAAAAAAAGGTACATTGGTTGTCACAAAACAGTCTTTATTAATCTGAAATGGTGCTAACACAAGATAAAGATTATCAAAACTATTCCTGCAATCTTTCTCTGAAATGATGTTAAAACAAGACAGAGAGTTAAATTGGTTGTCACAGTCAAAACAGACTTTATTAATCTGAAATGGTGCTAACACAAGATAAAGAGTATCAAAACTATTTTTGCAATCTTTCTCTGAAATGATGTTAAAACAAGACAGAGAGTTCATTGGTTTTTAGGTTATTTCATCTCATGCTGTATGTTGAATATGAGGATGGATACAATTGTCTCTTCATAAAAGGGTACATGTTTAAGCCGGGAATAGAGTATATCACAAGGTATACAAAAGAAATTGACCCCCCCCCCCCCCCCCCCCCCCCGAGGAAAAAAAAGGGGGGGGGGGCGTATATGATTGTTTTGATGGTTGCCTGTTAGAAAGTCAAACAGTTTGTCATTGTTCTACCAAATATTGCAGGAATTGTCATATCCCATCTCTCTCTCCTTCTACCTCCTTCTCTCCCTCTCTCTCTACTCCCCTCCCTTTCTTTCTCTCTCTATTCCATCCCTCCCTCTCTTTCTCTCTCTCTCTCTCTCCCTCTACACCCCTCCTTCTCTATTTCCCCTCCCTCGTTTTCTCTCCCTCTATAGATATCTCTCTTTCTCTCTGTCTCTACTCCCCTCCCTTTCTTTCTCTCTCTATTCCATCCCTCCCTCTCTTTCTCTCTCTCTCTCTCTCCCTCTACACCCCTCCTTCTCTATATCCCCTCCCTCGTTTTCTCTCCCTCTATAGATATCTCTCCCTCTCTCTCTCTCTACTCCCTCCCTTTCTTTCTCTCTCTATTCCATCCCTCCTTCTCTTTCTCTCTCTCTCTCTCTCTCTACTCCCCTCCCTTTCTTTCTCTCTCTATTCCATCCCTCCCTCTCTTTCTCTCTCTCTCTCTCTCCCTCTACACCCCTCCTTCTCTATATCCCCTCCCTCTCTTTCTCTCTCTCTCTCTCTCCCTCTACACCCCTCCTTCTCTATATCCCCTCCATCTCTTTCTCTCTCTCTCTCTCCCTCTACACCCCTCCTTCTCTATATCCCCTCCCTCGTTTTCTCTCCCTCTCTCTCTCTCTCTCCCCCTAGCCCCTTGGCATAACTAATAAACTGAGAATCATTTGGCATGTTAGCTATTCAGTATTCTCAAGTTGATATCCAATGGAAAAACATGCTAATATAATCGGTCTCCTCACCCTACCGGATATCATATACCTCAAGGATATTGATGATATGAATGATTTAT